>BMAO01004851.1:0-21864 GCA_019973975.1 Trichonephila clavata
TTCTTGTTTTAATAAAATTCATGCTGTCCCCCTGTAAGTACAAACTAACCTCATTAAATTTAGTAAATAAATCTGTTAAACGGGTAAAATTTAGTTTCCACTTGATTAATTTTTTTTTTTCAAATTAAAGTCACGTTTTTGTTTTATGAGACCCACTATCATAGGTATTTTTATTTATTGTAAAACAGCTTATTCTGACGGTTTATGTTGCTATTTGATCTGGTGAACGTGTTAAGATTTGTCAATAATAATATTCATGGAATTGGAAAATGCCCCGTATAGTCATCACATTCTCTATGAAATGAAGCATTCATTAATTTAAAGGTGTCATTTTTATGAAAAATTTGAAAAAAGAATATTCGAATACTTAAATTTTTTTTCTACGAGAATATTTATACCAAGAAATGCAAGAATGTGTGTGAATTATGCATCATTAATACTAATTTAAAAGCAAAAAAAGTAAGGTCTCTCTCTATATATATTGTGCATACAATTTGAAGGAAGAATCTACATTATTTTCTGAAGCATGAAATTCTAATGAATTTAAAAGGCTTAATTTAAGTGTTGGTTTAATTAAGTAATTTTATTTTATCGAAAAACATTCTATTTGATTTATAATTGTTATATTAAAAACAATACAAATTTCTAACCATTTGTTAAGTGGAATAATTATATAAAATAAAATTATTGGTAAGTTTAATGAAATTCATATGAAATTTAAAGATTTTTAATACAATTTGGTATGTTCAAATTAATCAATTTATTTTTCATTCAAAGAAATCTATTTTTAATAAAGTTTAGTTTTTTTTAATGCTTATAAAATCAGTCGTTTCCATTTCTACTTTCTTTTATAAATTAAAAGACTGCAGTTCGTGATAGATTTCCGCAGTACAGACCTATTTATAAGAATCTACATTCTAAGGGAAAATTCTACATAGTATTTAGTTTTCACGTCTATTTTTACTTCGTATAAGGTATTTCTATAGCTTTTATCTTTTTTAATGGGTCGCAGTTTAAAAGATTAGTCATGGGTTCGAATCCTGATTTTACCAAGAATTCCCTTTGTGAAATTCTGCAAGTGCGACTTAATATAAGAAACGGGATCTCAAATTTCTCGAATGATGTTGTGTGGTAGTTAATAAAATACAAATTAAACATCCTAGCTGAGATGTGATTGCATATAAATTTGAAGTCTGCAGCCAAAAGAACCCATGTTCTTAAATTTCAATGTTAAATTAATTTATAAAATTAGTTGTCCATTTTTGTTGTTTTTTAATTAATAACACTATTTGATTACTATTATTTAAAATTTAATTTTTAGGTTTAAGAAATGTTGAATAATTTTTAGCGATACAATGAATATGGGACAACTTTCTTCCAAAAGTCATTCAATAGCTAATCCATCTAACATGTATATTTTTCATCTTTCGTGCGAACGCTTCAATTAAATTCAAACTCAATTACTCTGAAAAGCTTTAACTTTATTTAAGCACATTTGCTACTTCAAATGTTTTAATATCAGAGCATATTTTAATATTAAACTTTGTCAAACTATATAAAAATAATGCAAACATTTTATATTCCTAATTTTTCAATACTTTGATTTTATAGCATTATAAAATTTTGAAAAATATGTAAGTGATTAGGTAATTAGCTTTTATGTGTGTTTTTTAATTGGCTAAATTGTGCAAATTATATGCACTGATCATTACTTGAACTTTATTTTAGATTAGTGTTTTCAAAAATTGACTTTTTTTTTTACCTTTCAAAATTATTTTATTTTCTCATAAGGATAAGAGTATTAGAAATTTAAATAAGTAAATTTGAATTTTTTTGGGTTTTTTTTTGCTGTTTGTGAAATTTAAAATGTTGTGGCTTTTTCTAAGTAACACATAGTTTATAAAAAAAGGAATACAAGCTTCGTAAATTTTTTTTAGTTGGTATGAAAATTAAAGCATTTCGTTTCAATTGTAATAAATATAGATTTCATTTGTTGTTAACAGAGGACTTTTTTTTAACAAGTGAAACAAATTCAGTTGATCAGTTCAAATACTAGCCGTTATACCCCCCGCGGCTAGTATTTTTATATAATTAATCACTGAACAAAACTCATAATATTTCATATTTCGTACTTGTTGAAGATATTTAATTAAAACTTTAGATCGATTACAATAAAATGACTGGTAAAAAAAAAAAGTTTTCTAAACTGATGATTTTCAGACAAGAAGTGAACTATAGTAGCGAAGCAACAAAAATAAAAGAAAAAGAAATTCTCAGTATAACTTGAAGGATAGTTTTCAAGTATTTGAACCACTCCCCAATTCTTAACAAAAGGGGAGACACTCCCCTTTTTTTCAATCTTTTGGACCATGCCGCAAAAACAGTACTAGATTTGTTGACCTCAAAACGGTATCTTTCTAAACATGAAAGATCAGAAGAATTATTATGTTCAGTTTTGTACAAAAAAAATAAAAGGGATGTTCATATTTGCAAATATTTCTAATCGCAATATTTTTGTTCGTTCCCAATTATGAACGGAAAATTAAAAGCTCACACACACACATTTTCATTGAAAAGAATTTTTGCATCTTATATGTTGTTTAGGGGGAAAATCATTTAATTATTTTACACACATGTATATAGAAGTGTTTTACTAAATGAAGCAAGAGCTTTAATAAATTTCCCTTAACTGGATACAATAAAAAAAAAGATCATGTAGGATTTTAAGGAATAAAGAAATTTGAAAAAGGCACTAGCAAACCTCTAAAATCCTTTGTTCTAAATTGCCTTAGTTTGTTCTATAAATAAATGTTAAAATTTTGATATGTTAATTCAAGATAAATATATTTATATCGATGATTGATCAATTTCCTGTTAAGTCAAGTAATACAAATAAAATATCCATTTTATCCCTCTTTCAGGAATCCTGTCTAAGAGTCATGATGTTTCAGTAGTTAAGAAATCTAAATTAATTATACGTGAATAATTCAGGATTTATTTTCCACACATTTATCTGGAGCAGAAATGAATTTTCTTGAACTATATTCACTAACTTACGCACTATCAACAATTTTTTGTAAATCTTTATTTTTTCGAAAAACTATTAATAAAAAAAAAGAGAAAAGCAATGAGAAATATGAAACAAAATACCATACTGCAAGTATATATTCACTTCCAAATTATATCTCTTAACTATTATATCGAAAAAACTTTGTATGAGTTAATCTTTGTGTATAATAAATTAGCTGTGAATAAATTTAATGGAGGAAAATTCAAAGTATTGATTTTGTAAGAAACAAAAATTTTAACTAAAGTTGTTTATTTCTAAAAATATGAGAGATTATCTCCTTTAATAATTAAGATAATGATAAAGATAAAACAAATAATACATTTAGAATAGTAAGAGATATAAAATTTCTAGATTAGATCCAGTCTTACTATATGTTGACTAGAAATTCTTACTGATTATACTAAAATATGAGCTGGCAACCCCCTTTCCTAACTGCCACACCACATCATCGGGAAGACATTGAGCCTCTACGGATTCAATGTACATCGGCCTGCTCTGCATGGTGGGTCCCTTGTGGCACCAGGACTCGAACCCGAGACATTCCAGCCTCGAGTTCGTGACCATAACTACAAGGTTACCGCAATCACTATAAGGAATTAACCAAAAGTATTTAAATTTTTAAAAATCAAAATTTAAAACATACGTAAAAAACTCAGACGATGTAGAATTTCCAAACATTTAATTAAACATAGTATTTTGTATGTAGAAGCATAAAATAAACAGTAAAATAAATAAATAAAACTGAAGCATTAAAAAAACTTTATACAAAGTTTGTTAATATATTTTTGTAATAATTATGTTTCGCATAAAAAAAGTGTTTGATGACTTAATAAACGAGTTTTAAATATTTTTTTATCACGATACTCGAATGGATAATTTCATCAAGAAACTCTGCAAAATAAAACATAGGATTTAGCAAAAAAAAAAAAAAAAAAGGTCAAATTTAAAGATGGACACAAAGAATTTTTTTTTCTTTGAATACGCAAAGAAATTTAGGAGTCTTCAAATAATATAAATTTGATTATTATAAGTTTAGAAAGAAAATGTCCTCTTATAAATTTAAAGTATCACTTCTAAATTTCTTTAAATAATTAAACATTATGTCCTCGTAGAATTTAGATATTTAATGCACAGAGCCAATTCTTGAATTACATTTACACGATTAATTGCTTTCAAGTGCTAAAAAATAGTTCAGCTGATCGAATCAATTAGACGGTAAAGAATGCAATGATTGTTAATTAAAGGAATACGAAAAAATTAAAAGTTAATTTATTGTTTTCGTGGCATATAAAAATATTCAACAAAAAAATTTCTGTTTTTTGTGACCTGTGAATTTTTTTTCGCAAAAGATATGTTTCTATATAGTTGACTGAATAATATTAAACATTTGAATTTGTGTGTAATAATCTACAAGATAATGTTTTATATTAATGATTTCTGTACAACATACTCTATATTTTACAGAATTTTAATGTTGAAGGTAAAAGTTACACAGTATTATGTCAAAAAAAAAAAAAAAAAAAACAGAATTTTATATGAGAAATAAAAAATCCAGTTAATTTTTATTTTCTTACAAATGATTAATAGTTAAGTATATTAATTTCATAAATTTTTCTCATTTTTGCATCCTATCTACAAAATTCAATGATACTTTAGTACGTAGATGTTACATATGACACAATCGAATATGGTATGCTATAAATCATACCATGTATGATAATCTAAAATAAAAAGTTTACCAATAAGTTCAGTGCTTCTCAAATTTTAAATATTGACGACCCAATTTTCAATCAAAATTTTCATCGCCCCCCCCCCCATACAATAACATTGTATTGAAAGCAATAATAATGTACTTTGACGCTGAAATTACAATACGACTATAATTATAAATAACACAAATTATCAAGATATATTAAATTTTGTATATAGCAAGCTCAAGGAAGTCGGTAGTAATTATTAAACTTGTTCTTAATTTAATATAGATAAATTTATTATTAAATGTATTGTACTGTACAATTTATAAGTATATTATAACAGTGTACATGGATATTTGATTAATTTTTATATCAGAATTTTTTTTCCTTTGCTTTCTTTCAATAAATTAATATATAGATACATTCTTAATTAATCTTTTATTTCCGACATGCTCGCACCCTCCTTGTAGGGTTATCCCACCCCACTGGAGAGGCGCGCCCCACAGTTTGAAAAGCACTGAATTAATTTATATTTTTTGATACTTTTTTTTACTGATTTTGTTTTAAGTTCTGAAATTAAGAAAATGCTATTAATCATATTTTTATTGGCTATGATCTTTAAACAAATCAAACAATTAATGCTATCATTTTTTAAAAATTGACTATGACCTCTGAAAAAATCTAAGTCGTGTTGATTAAAACATTCATTCTTGTTTTGCAAGGGGAAAAGTGTTTAACCAGAACATATTCTTTTTTTCAACATTCATTTTAAAATTTTGCAATTGGCATAATATATTCAACCTTCAGACATAATATGATATTTTTAAAATCATTTTCCAAGTTTTTGAGATTACATGTTTTTAAATGTTTATCAACTTTTATTAGAAAACAGTGGATTAGGAGCACATAAATTTTGTTATTTCATCATTGTCTCAATTCTATTTTAATTTTTACGTGGATATTTAAACTATGTCAATTATAACTTTTGCTATAATTGTAGTTTCATATGGTTTAAATATTGAAATATAAATTGTACAAAATGGAAATCACTCATTTTCAATGAAAAGAATTTTTACATCTTATGTCCTGTTTAGAAAAAAAAAATCATTTAATTATTTTACACATATGTATGTAAAGTTGTAAAAGTAATTAAAAGGAATAATATCAAGGAGGACTCAAAAAGACATTAGTTAATTCTAGAGTTTTTATTTTGATTAGTTTCATAAAAAAATACTAAATTTTGAAATCTTAATTTAAGATTAATATGTTTGTATCCCTAATGAACTCTTGATTGATGAATTTCCTGTTCATTCAAAGTGGTGCAGCAAAGATATCAATTTACAGTCACCCCTTTCCAGCAATCCTAGAAACCGTGATGTTTTGGTAGTTGAAAATTCTAGCTTTATTATACGTGGATAATCCGAGATTTATTTTCAACACATTTATTATATTGAGTGAATAAATATTAGCATTACGCTATTCAGCTACTCGAGGGTTTTTGGACCTCGTAATTTTGAACCACGGTCAAGTGACGAGGACAACACCTGAGCTGGCAACCCCTCTCCTAACTTCTACACCACACCAACGAGAGAACGTTTAAGCATCGATAGATTTTTTATGCATTGCCCCCTTACAATGCGGGTCTTCAGTGGTATTGGGCTCGAACTCATGACACACCGACCACGAGTCCGTTAACTTGACCACTAGGTTACCGCGGCCACTTTTATTATCAGGAGCAGAAATGAATTTTCTTATACTATTCAGGAACTCATGCAATATCAACAGCTTTTTGTAAATCGCTATTTTTTCGAAAATCTGTAGTTAAAAAAAAGAGAAATATATAATGAAAATTATGAAATGTGTAAGATATTGTACTGTATATAAGTATATATTCCCTTCCAAACTGTAATAAAACCCTTATAACTATTATATCTAAAAAAACCCAATATAAAATAATGTATGATTTAAAAAAATAAATCATCTCTGAATATATATAAAGGAAGAAAATTTTTTCAGAAAAGCATAAGATTATTTCGAAAAATCTGAGTGATTATCTCTTTAAAAATTAAGGTAATGATGAGATAAAACAAATAATAGATATTTAGGATAGTAAGATATTTGAGATTTTTGGATTAGTTTGTGACTAGACAATCTGCACTGATTGTACTAAAATGTGTGTTTTTTCATAATTATAAATAATTATTTTCCTTTGTTCTGGCAAAAAATTAAAACTATGTTTCATTTGATACTTATGTCTCGTATTTATAAAAATAATGAAATTTATAGCTTCGAATTTAAATAATAACTCTTTGCTTTGAAAAGAAAAAACTTGAAATTTAACTTAGTTGTCATGTACATAAAGTTTTTTTTTTAATCTCATTTTGAGATAAAAAAGTTTAAAATGTGAATTCGAGAAATCGTTTAACCTACCCTTTAAATTATACTGGTAATATTTTCAGAAAACATCAACACTGAAATGAAAGCCGGAATGTCAGGAATACAATGTATTACTACGCCGAGTTTTGTCTGAGGAGAATCGTATCGCATATGGTTACTACAAACCGGTTCCTCTCAAGGATACGCCTTGGCGATCGATCTTCGGCTAGAAAAGAGAATTTGGCGGTAGAAAATCCAGCCCACGTTAATGAAGATTTCCCAAAATATGTATGAAAATATTTTTTACTAAGTATAATTTTTTAAAAAAATAATAATTGTATACTGCGTGTTTATTTGTTGTAATAAGTATATGGACGGCCGATGACGTGATTATAGGGACGTATGCTTATCTTGACAGGATTTTCGCTGCCCTATTTTTTAAAAAAATGGTGGTTGTCTTGTTTTATTCATAATATTACTACGTTAAGAGTGATAAAAGTGCACAAAAAAGAATATTTTGCTTAGATCAGCGTTCGACAAATTGTGTTTTCACAAAAAGTTCTGAAGTTATGCAGAGTTAAATTATGTCTGATTAAAAGTTGTTTGTGTGTTACTTTTCTCTTTTAAAAATAACTTTTGAAAAAGAAATTTGTATTTAAATGCACATTTACACTTAATAAAAAAATTTTACGATCCACAACTATTCAGGATTGATTAAATGGTTTAGCTACCTTGGCTATTGATCATGCATTAGCTGAGCAAATTGATTTTAAAAAGCTAATTAAAATTTTTTCAGAATTAAAAGACAGAAAAAGAATTTGCCATTTTTTGTTTATTTTTGTTGTTTTGTTTATTTATTTTGTAGAGAGGGGTGGCATTTTTCATTTTTGTCCGGGGTGGCAAAACTGCCAGAGCCGGTCCTGCATGACACAAGTGTATGTAATTAATTCCCTCAAAATGGTATTGAAATAGAAAGATTTCTACTGCTTTACAATTCAAAATTATGAGAGTTTTCATATTAGATTTACTATTTTCAGAAAAGCTACATAGATTTTAATGAGATTAGGTATATTCAAAGGTTAATAAAATAAAAAAAATTCATATAGTAGTTCTGGTAAATACACATAATCATGAACACTGCTCATCAATGTCAGAAATTCTAAATGAGGATACAAGTTGAAATAATATGAATAGGTTAACATATAGGATGATATTTTCTTACAGTTATACGGCCTTTACAATGGGAATTCATGGTGGAAATGAGACAGTTTATGAGATCCTGTGGCATTTAGGTCCCCTTCCCCAACAATGTTATTTTGAAACCTAAGATGATTTGAGAGGAGGGAAGGCAAATTACACTTGCCCTCCTAAGAGTATCTCATCTATGCCTTATTGGGTAATAATATAGAGATCTCTCCGTCCAATTTATCTGGTGAATCCCCCTCCTTTCTTTCCAGAAATTCATTGGATAAATGATCCCTATAGGTATGAATGTTGTCCTCCACAAAAATAGAATCAGAACTATCTACCGCCTGAAAAAGTGATTATAAGCTTCCAATGCTTTATTCGTATAAAGCAGATTTTATCCGTATAGATGTTTACAGTCACGGAGCATCTGTCAAACATGTAGAAATTCTATGTAAACTGATATCTTAGTAAATATAACTCAGAAACAGACCGTAAAAAATTAAATATTTTCATTTTATAGAACACATGTTAAAAAGTAATTAATAATTTTGCTTCTAAAATAAACGTCCCTGGATTTCAAATTGCTGATAGAGCAACTCTCAAAAAACGTCCTTTTTATATGAAAACAAATCATTGTATTGAATTACCACATGGTGGAAGAAAATATGAAAGGAGAAACACATGGCTATTTGTATTTTGCAGCTCTTATTTCCCCCATTCAACCTGAATTTCAGAAATAATAGCACACCCGTGCCACATTATGCCTGATCAGATCTTCAAACGTCCTCCCCAATACCAGTCTCTTTGCCTGAAATTCGAGGGCATGGAGTGGGCCGGGATTTCCAATAGATGAAAGTACATCTAGATAAAGTGACAGTGGCGCAAATAGACCACTCTTATGGGGGAAGAGGTTACATTCTAAAAAAGCACCAAGAGATAATTTCTATGGCAAAAATAAAAATCTATTTGTCTATAGGAGGAAAGGTGTTGAATCTCCCTTGTGTATGCTACTGACCAGGGCCGGATCTACGTATGGGCTTAATGGGCTGCAGCCCAGGGCCCCGGGTTCTAGGGGCCCCTTCACCGCTGAAGATAACAAACAGAAAAAGATGCTTACAATCAAAATAGTATTAAAATAATAAACCAGTAAAAAATACAATTCACAAATAAAATACCCAAAATACCATATCAAATTCATTTTTATTTTCGAGAGCAAGAGCGACTATCTTTTGTTCTTCCTCCCTACCACCGAATAAGGGGAAATTAGAAATTAATAGACAGAGGCTCTATCATAGGACGGTGCCGATGAGCATCGAGCACTTATACAACGTAGTGGCACTTTTTCTGTAGCCATTTATTTTTGTGCAATAGGTACAATCAGGGTTTGGGACCCAAATCGGATTTTACAAAGTACTGAAAAACCATAACATAACATAGGCTTTGGGCCCCTTAGAACCTTGGGGCCCCCTGCAATGCGGGGTTGTAGGGGTATACGTTACGCCACTGAAGTGAAAGAGAAAGGAACTTAGCCAAAGAAAACGGAGAAACACAACAAGTAAATATTAATGAGAAAAATATGCAAGATCTCAATGACTAGCAGCCTTCTGAAAAATGTTGTTCAGACAGAGGACATCGGTTTGAGCTCACAACCGAATTTTCTGAGTGTTAATTTGGTTGACACGAAAAGAAAGTAAGTTTGTTTTACAAGTGGAGGGCATGACTAAGGAAATTCATTTGGGGACGATTAGCAGTACTCCTTTAGAACAGTGGTCTTTTTCAACTCACTGAACATCTAGAATTTTAGAGTGCTTTCATGGTACAACTAGAACTAGAAAGTGTTTTCGTGGAACACCTTTCCAAACACATACGTCGAAGAATATGTCTCAAAGTAATATTTAAAATAGATCAACATGTTACAGGCACTTCAAGTTAAATCAATAAAAAAAGTATTTGCATTTATTATTAAAAAATGGATGAAATTATTGATGGAATCTTGCTCCTTTCGTTGTTGTTTTCATCCGTTTCATCGTCGACAGGGTCGGATTCTTCTTGCATGGAAGTGAAAATCCCATCATCATTTAGCATTTGAAATCCATTGTCTTCTGCATCGCAGGCCATGCAGGTTTCTACATCAATGAATCTCAAAAAAAGAACACGTGAAACAAACTGACCTAATATTCCGCGCAGATGTTTATCAAATCACACAAATGAAATTTCCCAAATATCCCTCACCTTAGGTTTTCCCGTCACTTTTTGGCCTCATCCAAAACTGTTGAACATTGCACTGTTCGAAAACGGATCCAGACTTTGGTTCGGATATTTGATGCTTCGTATAATAAACGTTAACGACGTTCTACTGTATATGATTCAAGTGTCACCTATCCATGCATTATATTTAGTAACTGAGATATGTGCTTCCTTTTTTTCACATGAACTGTCGAAGTCTAGGTCTGTTGAGATTAAGTGCTATTGCATTACTTATTCTGAATTTAATTTGCTTTTATATTTTGTTTTCGTAGCTACTTACGTTGAGAAATACATTTAACTTAAACACAATGTTCTGAATGGCATAAAATTGTTTATAGTTGTGTGAGAAAACACGTGTATTTTGCATGAGAGAGAATTTGAAACCTAAAATTTCGAAGCTGTTCCTTCTTAAATTTAGATGCAGATGGTTTGGCCCGCGAGGGAAGCCATAAAGATTCTACACATGGTGGCTGCCTTACTTTTTCAGAAATTGCTACTTGGGTCAAACAAGATATCAGTTCCTCTTGGAGGCAGGCCCCCGTGCATGAATGGTATGAAGGAAATCGCCCTGGTGCTGCTTTACTTGGAACAAGCAGTAGGCCAGATGAAACTACTCTTGCTAGACTACGAAGTGGACATACTCGAGCTCAACGGCATGTGGATGGTCTTAAAGTTTACCCTCCTTGTCCGAAATGCAATGTGAACCAAGCAGCTCCTTCCCACATCTTTGCGTGTATTGGATGCCATAAGAGCCAGCTGTTCTCAAGTCCAACTACAGTTCTTGATTGCTTAAAAACGCACGGGTTCATGGACTTGATCTAGATGTTTCTGTCGGTCAAGTGGGATAAGAAACTACAACAACAACAGATTTTAACATTAACTCTGTTAACATGTTGTTCGTTTGCCTTCTTTATAGGTGTTGTTTTCCACTAATGTAAAAAGATGCATTTTCCATTAAAAAACTATTAGTTTTTCAAGACATTGTGCTAACTAACGAGCTTAAAATTAGTAAGCAATATAATATTTACTATCTAGAGTAGAATGTATATACAAGTTAAAACTTTTTATTATTCCTTTATTATTTTATAATAAAAGTTTAAAAAGTGTTAAAAAAATAAAGTTATTATATATGAATAAAATTTTCAATGTTAATGAATGGGGGGGGGGGATGAGCTATAGATACTTGTAACTTATAAACTTCATAGAAAACGGGAATCCATTTTGCATACATATTTGTTTCTTCTAGATTTCTTATTGTGATTCGTGGAACCCTTGAGTATGCCTTGGGGAACCCCAGGGTTCCATGTAACACAGTTTGAAGACCACTGTGCTTTAGGATGTTCAACCCTTAATGTAATATCGCCGAATGGGCAGAATTTGGAGAAAATAGCAATCGAAATTCATACTATACAATTAATTTTATACAATTAAGTTTTAATCAGCTCCACAGCGATGCATGGCATTATTATGTGATAGCACACCAGCATTTTTTGCAATCGGTCAGGGTTCGAATCGTTCGGTAGACTTGCTTTTTTCCAATTCATTTAGTTATTTTTTCAATTAACTGATTTTTCTTATCAAATATTTTTTATTATAAAATAATTGCAATAATAAAATATCATAAACAATTTTACATATAATTAAAACTATTTTTTCTAATTGTTAAATTATTCATAATATATTTATGAAATATAAGTTAAATATCAATATAATTATAGTAATTGTTTTAGTTTTTAAAATATAAAATAATCATATAAAATATTTAATAAGCATTTTTTAAACAAATATATTTAATTGTAAAAATAATTAAATAAATTGAAAAAACAAAGAAAGTTGATCGTGCGACTCAAACCCTGACAAACCGCGCGAAATGCAGGTGCGCTACTACCTATGCCACTGCATCGCTGGAGCTGAGTAAAACTTAATTGCATAAAAGCTAAGTATGAATTTCGAAGGCTATTTTCTCGGAACTGTTAGTGTATATACTATCTCTTAATTTCTATTCGAAGCTATTATATTGAGAGTTGAACACCCTAAAGGAGTACTACTATTATACAAAATCTCCCCCAAATGAATTTCCTTAGTCATGCCCTCTCCGTTGTTAGATAAACAGCTACAGGAGCAACTTATAAAAGATACACAATATAACATTACTACAATGTTCTCAAAGTGTTATTGCGGTAGTACAGTATTTGGCTATGAGAAGTTTAGCATTTAGAGGTACCGAGGAAGTTTCTGGTTCTCCTCATAATGGTAATTTTATGGCTGTCCTGGAACTGCTAGCAGAGAGTTCAACCCATTCATTCGTGAACATATTGAACTGTGAGAATTACGACTAAGATCGTTAATATCGTACTTATCAAAAACAATATATTAGCAAATAATCGAGATCATGGGCAAGCAAATCATTAAAACAATTACAGCTCAAATAAATAACGTTGACACAAAGTACTATTCTATTGGGATGGATTCAACACCATATTTGTCCAACAATGACAAATTTGCTATTGTACTACGATATTGTTTTCAGGGAAAAGTGTATGAAAGATGTGTCTTATTAATAAAGATTATAGTCACACTGAATTATACTTATTTAATTTTCTAGAAGAATTTTTAGAAACAAATGGACTGCTATTGGATAATTGTAGGGGACAGACATTTGACAACGTGGCATCCGGTCGATATAAGGGCGTGCAAGCTCTTCTAAAAGAAAAGAATAATTCGCTAATTATGTGCTGTGTGCTGCACATTCTCTTAGTGTGGTTGGTGCAGAGTTAAGGTTGCAACTGAAATAGTGAACTTCTTTGGTTTAGTGCAACAATATGATTTCTAACTTCTAAATTGTGAAATTAAACTGAAATTCACCTTAAAAAGTTTAAGTCAGACCAAATGGTCTTGTCACTATGATGCTGTTGAAGCCTTAAAAGATAATTATAGTAATAACATAAATATTCCTAAAACATTTAGTGACAATGAAAGTGAGAAAATTGATTTCCGAAAAAACTCAGTAATTTTTTAAATGAATTAACAAAACTTGAAATTGCTATTTCAATTATATTTTAGGAAGAAATTTTTGAACGATTTAATTTTCAGTTGATAAAAAAATACAAACTCCTGGACATCTGTGAAGGAAATAGTGGCTGCAGTAGCCTAGTGGTCACATATCGGATCGTGGCTGGCATGTCATGAGTTCGAGCCCAATACCACTAAAGACCCGTCGCGTAGGAGAGCGATGCACATTAAATCTGTCGAGAGCTCAAACGTCCTCTGAGGTCCTGGTGCCAGCTGAGGTGTCGTCCTCCTTACTTGACCATGGCTCAAAATTACGAGGTCTGTCGCCAAAAGTACTCATGTAGCTGAATAGTGTCGCATTAATATTCACTTACTATGAAGGAAATAAGTTAATTATGTTATGAATAACGTTTATAAGCAATGTAGATGAATCATAAAAAAAAACTAAAGGAATATCAAGACACAGCCAAAAAATTAAGTCCTAGTGTGGAAACAGAAAATAGTGTGTGAACAAGAAGATGGGTTATTTCAAAATTTGCAGTTAAATCGACAGAAAAAGCTGTGTTATGTGACAGAAAAATTTAAAAGGGATACGATTATTGTTGCGTTAGATAATCTAATCCTTGATTTAAATAGAAGTCAAGTATATGCAGAATATATAGTAAGAAATTAAAATTTTTGATGGATTTGCAAGATCAAAGTAAGGAGAACGTCCACTTGAAGAGTGTACGCGCTATTATTGATTACTATTAAGGTGACGTAGACCAACATTTAGTAAATGAAGGCGTTCAATTCAAAACTTATCTAAAAACAAACTGAGCTGTCCTATACGTGTAGTGATATGTAAAATTTAATTTCTGAAAAGAAACTTGTTGACGTTTTTCCAAATTTTTATACCATTTTAAAGATTTTTACATCGCTCCCTATTACTAGTGAAGCGGAGCGTGCCTTTTCTAAAATGCCTTATATAGAAATATAGGACAATGATAAATACTAGACTTACTTATATATGACTTCCTTCTATTAATACTAATCTCCCTAAAGACTTAAAATGTGATGAGCAAATAAAAGAATTTTCAGCACAAAAGTGTAGAAAAGTTTTTTTTTTTTTGTAAATTATGTTATTGTTTATAATGTATTTAAATTGATTGAAATAAAAAAAAAAAACCGTTTTAAGTTTAATATATTTTAAATTTTCTCCCACAAAAATCTTTCTTAGGAAAGTGGATAATTTTTAATTATTTAGGGGGCCCCTAGATATCGTTAGCCCAGGGCCCCGAAAGGTCACGGTCCGACCCTTCTACTGACCGACACTTTAGATGCGCAAATGCTTTTTTTTCAGAGAATTCAATTCAGTGCGGAAAAAAGACTGCTCAGAAGTTTATAACAATACACGTATATTGTGGGAACTGCATTGAATCAAAAGAAGAAGAGACAGTAAAACCTCTACTGCATTAATTGTCAGGAGTATCTTGCTTACAAGTCCTGAATAAATTTATTGCATTGAGTTTGTTACAAATATTTTCCCAAGAAGAGTACTTGGATCAATTTTATATTTATCGCGAAGAGAGTTACAGAGAATCTTTTTCAAAATTATTGTTAAGGGGTTAATTGGCCCAAATCACTCCTATACTAAATGCCTCAGATTCTAAGACCTAAAAAGGGTTCACCCTTAGATTCCAATAACAAAACTTTCAATAGCAATGTCTGTAAAGAAGGCGTTTCCTTCGCTAACGTCGTTAGTGTGTTGTGTGTTACCTCCCCTACTCCCCAATTCTCAATAGAAATACAAATAACTTAGACAACAACAAAGAAATCTGTGGGAATCCAGAATAATGACTCTAACATCTCTGATCTAGCTCAAGTAATTGAACTAATCAGCATTATTTCCAATATTTTAAAAAGACTCCTCCCCCTCCTCCAAATACTGCAACTCCTACCTAAATTTAAAAAAGCAGACAACAATAAATCCAAGACCTATCTCTTAATAGAAGCTATGCTAGATCAAAATTAAATAATTCTTCTCTATAAATTTCACATCTCTTTAATTTTAATCTCAATAGCTTAATTTAACTTAAATTAATTTAGCTTAATTCAATAGACTTCTTTTGCCATGCAGTTTTTATAAGCTCACCACTAACATCCAATGAAAAGCCTTACACCAGCAGCCGAAATCCTGTTACCCCATTAGTCCTTATTTCCTGAAGCCACACCTCTCTACTACAGCGTCCACAACACCATGCCAGCTTCAGAACAAGATAAAGGGCAGAGGGATATGTATTATCCCAGTCCCTTGTGGAAACCGAACCGAAGGGGGTTTCTTAGAAAGACAATGAAGTATTTTCCTTTTGAAAATATTTAATATTATAACATTTCTGTGACCATTTCCCCTACTTACTGGTGACACCTTGTACTTGAGAATTAAAATATTTTTATTCAGAAATTTACAAAGTAAAAAGTAATAAATGTTAAGAAAAAGTTTTCTCCTTTCTTGTAAGTTTTCTTCTTTTTCCCTCTTTCATCCTCCTTTCCTCTTAAAGTTTTCTCTTTTTAAAGTTATCAGACATTTAAAGAAATAAAACCAAAGAAAATAGATGCCTGAAAAAAAATGAGCAAATGACTTATAAATTTAAATTAAATTTTAATATACTATACATTCAAGTTAATATTTTAAGAGCCCATTATTTTTTAAAAGAAGTATTTGTTTAGTCAGAAATACAATTTTAATTCATAGTAATATTTGGAGACAGTAATTTTTGGGTTATATTCGGCCATCGTGGCTGACCGATTAAGATTCTGAACTTCAAATTAGCAGTTCTTTGATTCATATCCTTATAAAATACTAAAGAATTCAAGTAAAAAGAGTATAAGCACAAAAATGTTCAGTTTATTTTAGGATATCAGAACAATGACTTTGAAATACAATTCGCAAGCCCATATCGTTACTTATGGCCCGATTTCTTTCATGTCGGAGAGACAGCGAATCCCTAGAACAACACCGTTAAGTATTGAGCATATTCAAATTTCTCTTGAATAGAAGAAGCAAAAGGTTTGCAGCAAATTAATGCATTCAAGATTCCCTAAGAAGGCAGTCGAATTGAACGTTGCTCTTTACGAGTGGCATATCCTCAGTGCTAAATATATTTTAACAACTATATGGATGAGCATATGGGGAATTCTCAGATTTATATTTAATGTATTGTTAAGTAAGATGATTGTACAATGAGTGATTTCCGAAGTATCACTTTTCAAGTCTTCCTTTCCTTATAGTATTGAAAGAAGACTGCGAGAAAGCATTCACTATTTTAAATACGGGGATCCGCAATGAAAGAGCTTGCTTTGAAAAAAATTGGAGCAATTTCTTCCATAAGTTCTCGAGCGATGGCAGCCGAATATTCACGTCGCAGTATGTCGTTGAGTGCTCTATATGAGGGAGGTAAACATCCCTTAGAAATTCAAAGGGTCCAGATTTAAACGCTGATGATTACCCAAGCCCTCTAGACTTTGCGAGGTGGATACTCTAGAGGAGAAATAAAACTTCGCAGTTTCTTTCCTAAATGCTTTTCACTGATGAGACCGAATTAATCAGTGGGTATTTCAACGCTCGGAATGAACTTTCCTGGGTTGAGAGCAATCTCTTTTTTAGTTGTTTCTCGTAGGTATCAGGAATGATTTACCGTTAATATGTATGGAGTGATAATCTGGTTGACTGTTGCCAGAACATTTGACATGCATGCAGTACAGTGCCTTTCTCATGCAAATCTTCCAGGTTCATTGCAACCTGTTCCTGTCACTACGCAAATATGAGATTTATACATAATACAGCCTCGGTTCACTTTCCCATCACTGTTCGATATTCCTAGAATGCCATATCCCATACGATGAATTTGATGCGATATGCTTACTAGGTATAAGACCATTAAACTTTTGTGAGGGGCAAATTAAAAGCATTTGTGCATCGGACATCTGTAGACAGCCCAGAATTCGAAGCGAAAATCGTTATTGCAGAAAGAGGATAAACATGACACTGGATTTAAAGCAAGTGTGCCACTATTCCAGGTGCCCGTAAGAATTGTGCTATGCCACAATGAGCATCTACTTTTACTCATGTCAATAACTGGGACTATGAAAATTATGATTTATCTGCTTTTTCAGTGTTGATATCTCAATTTACGCTTTTCTGCTACTCAGAATGGAATGTGATCAGGGGCGTAGCTACCACCGTATCAGTGATACGGGGCTTCCAAGCTACAGGGTCCCCAACATATGTAAGCAAAAAATCGTGAAATATTTAAGAGGCCCTCCAAAAAAGAGCCCCCTTAAATTTTTTGATACAGGGTCCTTTCAGCACTAGCTACGCCAGTGAATGTGATCAAAAGATTCTATATTAAATATTATTTGTTATGACGGGCATATGGCCATCCTTTTTTAAGATCCTTTTTGAACACTCCCTCTCTATGTATATTCATTATAAAAATTCAAAAAGAGCGGTATCATGAGCACATGAAAAAAGTAAAAATATTAAATTATCTTTTCCAATATAACTGCATTAATTCTATCAATCTCTTTTGTAATTTTAATTGGAAATGTATTGCACTCCTAAGGTTTTAACATATTTTCCCTTAATAGTCCTCTTAAATATAAAAAAAAGGGGAAAGATATAATACAATTATTAATTTGGAACTAGTTTGATATTGGAGTGCTACGCATCAAGCGCTGTTTGGCGCGATTCGGGATCGCGCCAAGCAGCGCTTGTTGTCGAGTGATATGGAATCCAGGATGGCGGCTTAGCTGTAACAAATCGCCAGGAAAATAATTTAAAAAACTTTTTGGAAATATATCTCAAACAAAGAATATAGGAATAGATTGCAAGTACCCAATATCAATCAATAATTGACATATAATGAATATAATATAATAATAGTTATATAATTAAAATTATTACATAATATATCAGGTGGTTATAATTAAACTTCAACTACAAACGGCATCCTACAGCGGAAACGGGTGAACGGAATTCAACAAAATTTTGTATATGGGCTATTCACGAGGTGCGCTCACGGAATTTCGAAAAAAAAAAAATAGTTACAAATGTCCACCAGAGAGTGCTTTTTCGATGAAACATGAAATTTAACACAATAAGCGACCAAAACGGGGAATACAAAAACAATATATTGTCTAGTTACTGATTACCTTGTCATCGAACCGCATTAAGTAAAGGTAAGGGAGAAACAGTTCAGTTTACAGAAACAAGAATAGATTAAGACGAAATTAATTGTTGTGTCCAGGTTGATGTAGGGAAGGATACTTATGTGACGACCCTCATTCACTTGCAAAATTTCAAGTCAATGGACTGATCGATGTACATCAGATCGTTCTTTAATTCATTCAACTTCACAACACCTCTTCGATACACCATACTTTTTAAATATCCCCATAACTAGAAATCCTACGGAGTTAGATCCGCAAACGCGGTGGCTATGAATTAGGAAGAGAGAGAAAGATAATACGTTCATCTGTGAAGTTTTGGAGCAATGGCTCCTTCACTGATCCATGGATATGAGAGGGCACACCTTCTTGAATGAAAATGGTCGATGGGAGGACCCGCCTTTCTGTAGTTGCGGTGCAACAAACGTCTGCAGCATGTCATGGCACTGATGGCCCATAACGGGACATGTGATAGGCCCACGTTCACCGATTTCCTCAAACAAGAATGGTCCAAGGATGAATGTTACAGCAAATCCACACCAGACAGTGACCTTTAGAGATCGTTGGGTTCCGTGGATTTTCCTAAGCCCAAATGCGGCAATTCTGTGTGTTGACTGTCCCATTGAGGTAGAAATGAGCCTTGTTGCTCCACAGAATACTTTAAGGCCACGACAGGTCAACAGTTATTCTGTTGAGAAAAACTGACTGTGAATGAGAAACGTTGTGGCTGGTTCCTATCAAGCAGCTCTGGGAATCATGTATGGGAAGTAGTGCAAAATATTTCAGAGTACGCTTTGGACGGTGCTGTAAGAATAGCCTGTTTGTCGAGAAACTGGGCACGTGCTACTATTCCCAAACACTGATGTCTGTGCGTCAACAGCTGTCTTGACGGCATCAACAATTACTAGTGTGACACGCTTACGGCCTCCACGTATTCCATATTGAACTCCTAATTTCCTCATCTCTTACTCATGACCCGGATACCTTAAGTAGACATTGGTCCATGCCGTAGGTTCTTTCTACGATTAAATTTACGAACTGCAGCAGAAGCATTCCTTTTATTTTCGTAAATCAGCTTCACCAATAACGCACGTTCAACTAAATAGACCGTCATTAGTGCAGCTGGAAACATCGACTTAAGCATGGCAACGTCTGTAAGCGTTTTATACCCTAATTTGTTTTGTATAAAGCTTCCTGTACTTCCCAAACATACAAATAAATTTTTTTTTCTATAATTGACAGCTTTTCTCGGTTTTGCATTTTATGACTCATGATTCTTGTTCTGGATTGTTAATATTGTTTCTGTATTCTGTTTTGGTAGTTTATTGTGTAAAATTTCATATTATTCATATCCTGGTACTCACCAATGATTTTAGAAATATCCATATTCGAAAATAGCACAAAATACAACAGGAGACTGAAGTAGTAGCTTGAAAATAATTGCAATGAAAATGGTTAATTTTTTAAAGAAATCGAATTAAAATCGCCTGAAAGAAAAAGGGTTGCCACGGAAAAATAACACAACAAAAAATAACTAAAATACACTGGTGTGCAAAAATTAAGGACGAGACGGTTTTTTCAATATAACTTTGTACAAAAGCATTCCAAATCAACACATTTAATACCGTAAGATCCCCAATACGTAAGGACATGAGTAATGTAAGCAACACTTACTAAAAGAGAAATCAGAGGGATAAAAAGAAGCTTTATTGAAAAAGTAGCATGGAGCGCAATGCGACTGAAGGCCGAAACATCCCTGTGATGGGTGTCCAGCAAGAAATATTCGGTCTTTAGTAGGGGATATGATCTTCCCTGACTGCTAGGCAGGTTTCACAGCGTCTGCCCATGCTGAGAATGAGGGTGTCAATGAGTTGTTGAGGCATTGCTGCCCATTCGTCTTGCAGCGCCAATCGAAGCTCCGGAATCGTTACTGGTGGTAAGGTACGAGCTGCCAAGCGTCTGCCTAGAAAATCCCATACATGCTCGATGGGATTGAGATCCGGAGATCGTGCCGGCCAATCCATACGTTCAATATCCTCACTCTCTAAGAGCTGTTCGGCAGCTACTGTGCGATGACATGGTGCATTGTCGTCCATGAAAAGGAACTGCGGACCCATAGCGCCTCTAAAAAGACGCACATATGGAAGAAGAATCTCGTTACAATAACGGGTCCCGTTGACTGAACCTGCGTCGAAGATGTGAAGGTCTGTACGACTACCAAGCATGATGCCTCCCCAAACGAGAACACCGCCACCTCCATACCTGTCCCTTTCAATGATGTTCGAGGGATGATTGCGGCTTCCCCGCTCTCTCCAGATGAGTATGCGATGAGAATCGCTACTCAGACTGAATCTGCTCTCATCTGTAAAGAGTACTCGTCCCCATTCATTGTCTCTCCAATTCCGGTTTCCCGGCACCACAGAGAACGCCTTCTCCGATGGGCAGGCGTTAGAGGTACACACCGTACAGGGCGTCGTGCAAACAGACCACCACCGTGCAGTCTTCTGGCCACGGTAAAACGCGATATCGGTCGTCCAGTCGCCTGTGTCGTAGCGATTTCTCCCTGTCTGCCGCCTGTTTCTTCTGGCCTGTAAGGCAATATACCGGTCATCTGCGGGTGTGGTTCCTCGTGGACGACCACTACTGAACCCCCGGATAGCTGTTCCTGTAGTTTGAAATTGTCTCCAAAGTCGTGAAACGATGCTGTGAGCAATTCCGAACTCTGCAGCCACACTTGTCACACTGCGACCTTCCTCCAACTTCCCAATGATTCGACCTCGGGTAAAAGCATCCAGATGTCGTCTAACAGATTGATTATTCGCCATTTCTCGCTGAGGCAGCAACTCGGTGTGATTTTAACTGCTATACGGTGTGCAATCTCTTTGCCAGAAATACTAATCTTACACCGACAACATGCTTTACTACTCAGACACTCCCCCATTACGTCTACCTGCATATCTGCTACCGTACATCACCTCACTTAATCTCCTGATTGGTCTTTCTGTCCGCTCTGCCTCTTCGTTCAGCTGATATGCTAATTTTTCGACTTCGTCCTTAATTTTTGCACAC
>BMAO01004852.1:0-28540 GCA_019973975.1 Trichonephila clavata
ACACTTTTATAGCTTTCAATAACGTATCAAATTGCGTCACTCGCCAGAACCACTTTTTTAAGGGTTGTCCGGATATTTTTGTGGCCACAGATAGTATATATATATATATATATATATATATATTACTTATAATATTTGGACCTAAAAAACGGTGTATTTTATCACATTATCTACTCTTAGAAGTCGTTGAATAAATTCGTGCTTTCTTAGGATGAAGTAAAATGAAACAAAATTTACCCCCACATATTTCCATTACTCAAGTATTGAATGGTCAAATGATTTAATTTATAATTTACGCCACACCATGAAGCAACACATTGGCTCTTGATGACAGACCTCATAATTTTTAGCCTGAAAAGTGATTGTTATGTTATTTTTGGATGATCAATAAAATTTTCAAAAGTTGAACAGACCCATTAGTATTTATTAAAGTCACACACTGAAGCATTACGATGGCCATCGGTAAAAGACCTCGTAATTCTGAACATCTATCAAGTGAAGAGGAGGATGACACCCGTGTCTGTGTGTGTATGTGTGTGTGTGAGAGAGAGTAAGAGAGGCGGCCTTTACAAATTACAATACCATGCCAACGAAAGGACTTTGAACCTAGACAGATTTAACAAGCATTAACCTCTCTGCGTGGCGAGTTTTCAAGTGGCACAAGGTCTCGAACATATGACACTCCGTAACCATAACCACTAAAGCACCATTGGCAATTCATCTCACACGAGATCCAACTTATTTGTAATTCAACTTGAAAAGCATAGGATAATGTATTAGTTTATTAATTCGCCGAGTTGCTCTTTTAAGTTTGTTTTTTCCTTTACAACATCACAAAAGCAATAAACTTGTAAAATAAATATTATCTGTCATATATAAGATAAACAAAAATTATCTTATTATATAAATTAGTGGTGTTATTGCTCAATTTTTACTACTTTTCTTCATTTCTCCTTGTCATGAAATGCACTTGTTGTGAACTGGGAAAATATGAAATGAATGAGATAAACTTGGGAGACGCAAGTTTATAATTGCCGAGATTGATCTACAACAGTTGTTCTTAAACCGTAGTCCATGTACCCCCAGGGATCCCAGTGAAGTTCCTAGGGGGTCCGCGAAGATCTCTCAGTTTATGTTAACAGTTCACCTTTTTTACAGACTCTGAAAGGCCTCGTGGAAAAATTGAAAGATGGGCCATCCTAGATTACATCACTAATTCATCCCTAAACTGATTACTAGACTAAATCACTAAATAATACATTATTTAATTTGGAATTAGTTTTTTACTATATATATATAATATATATATATATATATTTGCATATCTAATTAGATTTTACAGTTCCTACAAAGGGAAAAAAATTAGTCTGCATAAGTAGCAGCGGCAGTCTTAGGATTATTGAGGAACCTTTAAACCATGTCTTGGAGTCAAGGAGGGGTGTTCAGAATCTTGGGGGGGGGGTCCACGATGATTGGTTGATAAGTAAAGAGAGCCGTATAGCATTTTGTTTATGTTTTTAAATCTAACTATAAAACTGCATATCTTGTTGAAGATAAAAAAAATAAAAATTCAGTTACATTTTGCAATAGATTCACTGTTGCATTTCAAGTACCAAATGCCGAGTTTTTGAATCATTATTAAAATAGTTTTATCGAATAATATGCAATCAATTTTTGTTCTTTTTCGTTATCTACGATTTTTATCCACAGTTTATCATCATTTGCTTTGGTGTTTTTGAATCAACAGAAAAAAATAAAACAATTTCTTTGTGTATTTATATGTATGCGAACAGACTATTATATTAAAATGAAGTATCTATTAAATACCGGGAAACAAATGAAAATATATAAGAAAAAATTTATTTGTAATATATATCAACTAGTATTTACGAATTAAGGTATTGTGTGCCGTAAAAGTTTACTACAAGAAGTATGGGATTATCATAGAATCTAGTTAACAAATATTTAATGAACAATTATTTTTATTAGAATCAAATACTTGAAAGAATATAAAATAGATGGATTATCCTAAGGAATATATTGAATACTTTATACACATGTGATTAAATTTTTAAAACTTTTAACAAATTGAACGATTTTACAAAAAATTTAAGTATGTTTCAACTTACTAAATCATAAATTAATAATCTGCTTTTAAGAAGACTGGAATTTTTTTCCTTCTAGCATCCATTTGGTTTCACAAGATTTGAAGCAAATACATCCTAATGTATTTTAAAGTGGTTTCCTAAAGAGGGGAAACAATAAAAGGAATGTAATGTTGTGAAAAAATAAAGTGTGAATCAATATAAACGAACATTCCTAGCAATTTTATTTTATGCAATGTTTCCCTTTAAGTGTTAAATTTACAAATATCTGAAGAAACTGCGAACTATTCAGATATTTTAAACAAATATCAAATAAACATTGCAGAATTCATGAGCAAACAGAAAACTTTGCATTGAGAGGAGAATTCGCTATTGCTGTTTTTGTAGTTTCACCATACACTAAATGAGCATATATATTAACAATATATAGTGTTCTCTTTCAAATTTATGTGTAAATATGCATACATTCTCGAATTATAAAAGCATTTTAGTTGTGTATTGCAATTCCTAGAGCAGTAAAGGACAGAAATGGGAAATATTGTTACATATTCATTTCCAAATAAATAGCTGTAAAATATTTACAAAAATTTATATGTGGTATAAAATATGATGTGAATTTTAAATATATATATATATACACATTCGTATTTTCACAGTGCAAAGAATAAATAAACTATCCACAAAGATATAAATTAAGTTTTAAAGATTTTATTAATGGAATAGATTTATTACAATCACATACACGTCTGTCGAAAATCAAAGTCGTCACGTTGGGTAGTGCGAAAGTTTGGAGAGTGAATGTCAACTTTTATTTCTTTTCCCACTTGACTCTAGTTTCAAAATTACGGGTAATAAGTTTCGTTGCATTGGGAAGCTACTCGAAAGCTATTAATGGAGGACCTCATAATTCTGAACCTTGGCCAAATGCCGAGAATGATAAGGTTGCTGACACATCACATTCTTCTAATTTCCTCGCCTTTCCAACGTTAGTACTTCATGCTCTGACATATTTAACGTACATAAGTTCTTTTATATGGTGGGTGATCTTGGGTATGGTCACATATTCGTGGCCGGCATGTCGCAGGTTCAAGTTCGGGTGCCACTGAAGACCCACCATTTAGAAAGGCTGAGGCCCGATAAATCTGTCGAGGTCTACCCTTTGGCATAGAATGGTAGTTTATAGATGGGGTGCCAACTCAGTTGTTGTCGCTCGTCACTTTACAGAGGTGCAAAATTTTGAAGTTCACCACCAATAGTCTTCGTGTTGGTTTATAGGGAGACGTTAATAAACACTCTCTCTCTCTTTCTACACTGTGAGTTCTCAGAGGCAGTAGGAATCGAACTCATGAACTCGACAAATCTGACTACAAGATCGCGACCTTGACCACCTGGCTACCGCACAACTATTTAAAATTACGATGACTGTCACCAATAGCCTCACGTTGCTTTGACGTACCCCTTAGTAATTAAACTGTGATGCTGGTATCTATGTAAACCAGTAACTGCCTCCGGATTGAAGTGATCATTTTGGTCTAGCGGTATGTTACGCGCTTACGTAACTGAAGGTACCGAGATCGAATCACCTTCATTGGTGACGTTTGCGTTGAACAAAGAAAACCGCAACCTTCGCGCAGCGGCCGTGGCACCATCTACTCCCGCAAATACAATCAAGCCATCAAATCCACATGACGCAACAATCAAACCGTCAAATCCACATGACGCAACAATCAAACCGTCAAATCCACATGACGCAACAATCAAGCCGTCAAATCCACATGATGCAACAGCAACAACTCACACCCTCCCCATAACAACTACATCGTTCGTTCGCCTACCGACTCACTGGTAGGAGAGTGTGGGGGTGGTGTCTATATAAGTCAGTAACAGTCTCCAGACTGAAGTGATCATTTTGGTCTAACGGTATGTTACGTGAATACAGAACGGAAGGTACCGAGATCGAATCTCCTTCAAAACTATATATTAATTAAAACTCCTCTCTTCAATATTGAATACAGCAATTAAAAAACTATTTTAAATCACTTCAATACTATTTTCAGCGAATTAAAAAATTCTCATTAGATTATCAGTATCTTAAAATTGGTAAAACTTAATGCCTTTCAAACTCAAATGATTCTTAAGAAAGCAATCGAAGATAAAGAATCAAAGCTAAGGAAAGAAATTTCTTCTATTAATCAAAGAACTTCTCGACACCTTTCGTCATTCAATATGAGAGAAAGTCCATAAGAGGCAAATAAAGTAACGTACAAAAGAAAGACATTTCTGTATCTACTAAGTATAACAAAAAGAATAAAAATCAGTAACTAATCCTCTTTTTCGAATCGTTCATAAGCTTTTTATCAAACATCGTTATCCATTATTGCATTATTAAATTCTCATGGATCGATACATGTCCGTAGTTTCTTATTAAACACGGAAAAAGAATGGAATCAAATCACCAGCAGAATAGCACCAATTTCTTTCTATGCAGTTCATGCAGCCTGAAGGTCTTCCACTAATATGAGTCTTCGAGCTTCTCATCTTCCCCAACAACATTTCGTTACACAAAACCAAATTACTGTAATCGGTAGAAGGAAAAGTAGGAAAAATTGCGAATCTGAATTCTTTCGTTTTTTCGAACGTATGCAAATTCCTAACATGACTAGGGGCTTTAAGTTTAAAACTGCCCCCAGCATTCTAAACCAAGAGGTTTAATCGAAGGATAACGAGATTTGGAAATTGATCAATATATTCCACCCCAAATCACACTGTAACACAATTTCTTCTTTTGAAAAAAAAACACAGGGATATCGAGTAATACTTTGATGCCATTAATTTGAAAGCGAATTCGAATAAAGAATTTTTAGTTGTATTTTCCCGAGTTTTAAGTTTTTTTCATAAGCTTAGAATTAATTTACCAGTTTATTTCATCCAATAGCATTTCATGCAGCAAGTAAATTTGGGACCTAGAAATTTTAAGTAGTATATGTTTCATCGATCTCCATTCATGTTGTAGTTTTTAATTATTTTAAGGTAATCTTCCCAAGCGGTTTTATTACTGTCATGGTGGGTGTTTTTTTTTTTGTTTGTCTAGATATATAGCTTATAAAAATTTAAAGCGTTATTTTAAGTACGTATTTTCAATTTGATGCTTCTTAGACAATTGTACAATTTTGTCTTGTATTTCTTTTCAGAAAATTACTAAACATCTTAGATTTTTTTCGGACTCATTTCACTTTCAAGTCTGTAAATTTAATAACTTATGACAAAATGAGCTGAGAATATGAACTAATTCATTAACTGATGAAATTTTATTAAATTCCTATACCATTAGCTCTCTCTATCTCCATATATTTATATATTTATCTTGTTCAAATTTTCAATCATTAATAAAATACTTTCTAATCATCCAAACCAGTTCAAATAATTTTTTTAAACTTGTAGTGTATGATATTTGATGTTAATACAGTTTTTCAAATATTAATTATTTAATTTAATTTCATTTAATTAATTACCGGTTTTTGACACCAACTTAAATTCTTCTCCATTATTGTAACAATGTAAGTTTTAAAACAATGGCAAAAGTTGGCATCGAAAACCGGTTTTTCAGCCAAACTGGCCAAACCGGGTGGGCATTGTTACAACAATACAGACAAATCAGGCTCTTTTTTCAGTTCCTACTATTTTATTTCCCTCTCTCCCCGTATATATCTTGTTCAAATTTTCAATCGTGAATGGAATAATTTCTATTCATCCATTCAAAGTAGGCATTGACTTAAAATTTTTTTCTATATTACTTGTTTTTTAACTTCAGTGGGTTAAATTCATGTGACGTCATAGTCACATGATACTGATAATCAAGTGTTTCCAGTCAATCAGTTCATGCGCATTTCTGCTGCCAACTTTTATTTTTACAGAAATTTTCTTTTGCATTTACGTACTTGTCAACAATAATAACACACAGGTAAGCAAAGTGCACTTTATTTAAAAATACTCTAATTTTTTTAATTTTGAAAACTTTTTGAAGAATCTTAAAATCTGAACACACATACTCAATTATCAAATCTAAAATTTTATCTAAATTTTACAAGAAAAGCAATAAATACATGTCTAGTACTAGATTTGAATTCAATTGTGATGAGCTTCACAATTTTAAACTAGACTTAAATGCTCTTTTCTCTTTAGGTAGCGAAAAAACGAGTTCCCTTTATAATCAACGTATATCAGCCTCAATAAGCTTGCATGATTGCTCTTAAGTGTCCCACGATTCAACTAAATCTTATCCATCTCGTAGTAGTTGCAAGTCACCTAAATAGCCTAACTACTTTTTCTATATTTCGGTTCAAATATGAATAACTTTCGAATTTTTAAACTATAATTCTATTCAACGTCTAGAAATGTAGTTAGAACCAACAAATATACTATAACAGTACCACTGTATTACAAATAAATTTACTGCAATTTTGAAGCAAATGACATTTACAAATATTTACTTTATAAAATATCTTCGTCAGGCTATTTTTCTGTTCAAACTGTCAATAAACAGAAATGCCTACAATACAGGATAAACGTATTATCAACTAGCTTGAAATTAAAAATCAAACACTTACTTCTAGTTGAATATTTTTATATAATGAAAAATATCAAATATTTCATACGTTTGTTCACTGTTTAATGTTGTGGTGAAACTTTTTAATGTTATATCTGACTCAAATTTTATAATTAACGTTGTTAATACATCTATCTTTTTATATTAACTACAGATGAAAGTGTACGATGTAAATAGTTGCTCTATAAAATTATCTTCTAAACCGGTTAAATTTTTGAGAAAAACTAATAAGGCAGGATGTGTTCTAACTTGTGTGTCTTTCCTGTTTTCAAAGAAAATAAAAAGGATTTTGTCAGCATCTTATTTTTATTGGAGACAAAAAGATGACTCTGCAAAATATCTTACGCTTTAACAGATATAAAATATCGTTGAGTGCTCTGCGAGAAAAATAAAGCTTGTGAATTTTGTAGAGACCTGAAATATATATATATATATATACATGCAACTGTTTAGAGATACTGAAGAACTAACTATACAATACATTTTTAAAACACTTTACAACGTACTTCTTAAAAATAAAGTAAAAAGTGAGTGTTTCTTAAATCTACATGAACAATATATCTTCCATATATTTTTGTCATTTCCATTATTCTATACACCTTTTCTTAAATTATGTCACGTGAGGAAAAATGATGTTCTTGTATATTTTAAAATTGTTTCGCCTGTGTGTGCATGCTTATAGTATTTGAAAAGAAGAACATATATTATATTCAACTTTTAAATCGCAATTTTCTATTGGATGTAATTAAAACTACGTGTTTTTTAATAAAAGGCAGAAATTATATCGTAATTGTAAAAGAAAGCATATTATTTTTTATCACATTCTAGAAAATTTTAGGTTAGTGTAATACTAATTAGGTTTTAAGAAAAAAAAACTAAGAACTATTGAACTGAAGACTATTGGAAAAGTTAAGTAATTCCCAACAGTGTTCAAAGAGTTGACAATAATATTTTTAAAAAATTAAGTCAGTTCCTACTTAGGTCAACAAAAGAAACATTTTATTTTAGATATATTTTTTATTAAATAGTTACAATTAAAAAAATATGTATATACATATGACAGAATCGCAATATTAAGTGACAAAATAGAAAGCGATTTTCCTTGCACTTTTCCATTTTCCTTTCTTTTTATATGGTGTTGAACTATTTTTTTTGTTTGTTACTATTTATTCATTCATTCAATTTAATTATTCTAATAAAAAAAAAGAAATCATATTCTCAGAAATTAAGCCATTTCATGTGGGATTCGAACCCACGACCTTTGGATTAGAAGTTCAACGTGCTATCCATTGTGCTACTGGGGCACAACGAACTATTTTCCTTTCTATATATGCTATTGGACTATTGGACTATGCTATTGTTTGTTACTATTTATTCATTTTTAATTTAACTAATGAATTAATATTTGAAAAATATGTATTAACATGAAGTGTCATCCACTACTAGTTTAAAAAAATGTATTTGATCTTGAATGGATGAAAATAGAAGGTATTTTATAAACGATTGAAAATTTGAACAAGATACATAAATAAATCAATATACAATCAATGTAAACTAATAGTAGGAATTGAAAAATGCTATCAAAAGAACTTCTTTAATCTCAACAGAAGCGGGGGGGGGGTTGAAATATAAACAAATAATCACTTGTTTCTAACATAAAACGCAACGAGTATTAATCTAATAGATCAACTATTGAAATAACGTAACGTGTGTAATGTAAAGGTGGTTAAGGGTAAAATCACAGCCAATGAGAGAGAGGGAATTGGATAAATACGATGAAAACTAAAAATGAAGACAGTAATAAAAATTATAAGGAAAAGTCTTTTAAAAAATTTTATTTTGTTTTCTGTAAATATTATATAGTATAGTTGCCATTTACATTTTAAAAAACTATTTTCTCTCTCTCTTTCTCTTTCTTTTTTGTAACTCATTATAATTTCACATACTTACTGTTTCGTATCGTAAAATATTTAGTTCTATTTGAATCTCTTTTTTTTTATTTTGCACCAAATTTAAATTGATTATTCAAATTATACAATAATTTTAAACATTGTTTAGGTTGAAAATTCTCTTTTATATTATTATCGTTTGTCTTAATTCAATAATTCAGGTAACTCTAATTTATCCGATTACTTAAATTTGCTTATTTTACAATCGTCTGTTGTTAAAGTTATGTTACTTAAGTTGGCATCTTTTATAATTATTCTAAATAAGTTTTTGAGTTGGAGAAAATAATCGCATTGCATAATCGCGACGCTGGTTTAACATAATAAGGATTTAATTTTTGTGTATTTTCGAGATATAATCTTTCATATGGAGATCTTTTTGATTGTTAGAGTGAAATAAGGACAAAAGTTGTCCATGGAATATTTGGCTGCTATTCACACTTATTTTGCTGTTCTTACGTATCTTAACAGTAAAAATTAAAATATATGTATATACAGTGGACCCCAAAAGTCTTCGTACACTTGCAATTTCCTATAAAATTTAATGTTTTCGACTAATAAAAATTAATATATCGTAATTGTAATTTTTTTATATCTGCAACTTTTTCTTAATAGAATGAAGTAATTGTTTTTTTCAAAAATGATATAAGCATTATTTTTAAAAATTAATAATCAAAAAGCTATTGAAAAATTACGCCACAAAAGTCTTCGTACATCTAACAAAATCTCAACTTAGCTTTAAATATTGTATTTCTTTCTTACTGTAGTACTTAGAAGGATATATTTTAGTGTCCACAATAACTTTTAAATGTTTTGGTATAGATTTAATCAGTTTTTTGTAATTTCTGCATCGGTTTTCCTCCATGCTTCTGTTATTATTGTTTTTACTTCCCATTATGTGTTTATATGTCATGTTTTCTCTTTTTTAAAATCAAATTCTCACCAAATATGTTCTACTGGACTAAATAAACTGATTGAGGAGATTTTTTCAGAATTTTGGACAGTTATAGAGACACCAGTGGCGTACAGTGAGAGCAGAGCGCTGGACTATATTATCCTGTTAAAAAATGAAGTAGTCTACTATATGCAAATTTTCGCTGGATAATTTAAAATTTCACTTTAAAATATTTAAATAGAGTTGATGATTCACAATACCATCAAAAAATAACAAATTACCTAATTTTGAGGCCGTTTTACACCCACGAAAGAACTTCTCCACTTACATGCTTCAGCATGGAGTTGGAGGAGTTCTTGTTCCACACATTGTTCCATATGGGATTAAATTCCTCATTTTTTCATTTCCAAACTATTATATGCCCACTAGAACCAAAAATGTTTAATTTTCCGTCATCCCAATTAATTTGCTGTCAATTTTGAATTTTCTGAAACTTAATCCCAAGAATCAAATTGGACCAATGAACCATGGAGATGGAAGTGTTCAAGCGTGTAGGTGTGAATCGGCCTCAAAATTAGGTAATTTGGTATTTTTTTATGATATTGTGAATCATCAGCTCTATTTAAATGTTTTAAAGTGAAATTTTAAATTATCTGGCGAAAATTTGGATATAGGAGACTACTTCCTTTTTAACAGGATAATGACGCCAAGCGCTCTGCTCTCAATGTACGCCGCTGGTGTCTCTATAATTGTCCAAAATTCTGAAAAAACCTCCTCAATCAGTTTATTTAGCCCAGTAGAACATATTTGGTGAGAATTTGATTTTAAAAAAGAGAAAACATGACATATAAACACATAATGGGAAGTAAAAACAATAATAACAGAAGCATGGAGGAAAACCGATGCAGAAATTACAAAAAACTGATTAAATTTATACCAAAACATTTAAAAGTTTTTGTGGACACTAAAATATATCCTTCTAAGTACTACAGTAAGAAAGAAATACAATATTTAAAGCTAAGTTGAGATTTTGTTAGATGTACGAAGACTTTTGTGGCGTAATTTTTCAATAGCTTTTTGATTATTAATTTTTAAAAATAATGGTTATATCAATTTTGAAAAACCAATTACGTCATTCTATTAAAAACAAGTAGCAGATGTCATAAAAAAATTACAATTACAATATATTAATTTTTATTAGTCGAAAACATTAAATTAATTTTATAGGAAATTGCAAGTGTACGAACACTTTTGGGGTCCACTGTATATATAAACTACGTTTTCTAATATACCTATTTTCGCCCAAAAAACATTAGGACAGAAGTTGTCAAGTTATTTGAATATAAAACTGTAAGCATTTCTTTCTTTTGAATTTTATTATTTATTTCGGTAAATTTATTCGATTATTAATTTAATTATTTTTAGTAATAATTTTTATTCATTGAAGTTTTAACTCTGTTATGAATACAATGGATAAGCTAAAATATTATTGTATGAATAAAATACAAGTTTCTTTATGTGATTAATTGTTACAGAGTAAGAAATTCGTGTATTGTATATACAGTGGTGGCAAAAAGTCCTGAACACACTCATTTTTTAGTGTAATTTTTGTGTTTGACTTCATTTTTCGTTGTGAAATTATCGCACTATCTTAAATATTGTTGTTGATTTTAATGTATTTTTTTACGCTGATTTCAAATCTACTACTAGTTTCTTAATTGATAAAATATTTTTTGTAGTAAAGCTGCTTGAACACAATAATGTGAAATGTGTGCAGAATAAAACAATATAGAATAACATATATGCAAAGAAAAATAACACGAAAATTGACAAATACGGTATATTTAATAAGCATTTTGAAAATTACATTGTTGTCACATGTTAGAAAATCAATATTTTATGGGCCAGCCGTTTCCTTTAATTACGGCTCTACATCTTTTTGGCATGGAATGCACCAATTTCAAAAGAAGGTCTTTCGTGACAATATGGTTGAAGGAAAATATTAAAGCTTCAATTAATTCACGTTTTTTGAAGTTTTTTTCTTTGAAATTTAATAACCAATTTTAAACCATAAGTTCTCTATCGGATTAAGATCGGGAGACTGTCCTGGCCAGTTCATTCTATTCACAGTATGGTCTTTCAACCATTTCTGGACTACCTTTGCACGATGACAAGGGGCGTTATCGTCCTGAAAAATCCATGACTGATTCCCAAAAAGATCTCTCGCAGTTGGTAGCAATTTATTTTGTACTATTTCAATGTAATCCATGGCTTTCACTGTTCCGCTAACGATGTGAAGTCTTCCAACACCATGAGAAGACATGCAACCCCATACCATCACTTTTGTCGGGTACTTTACTGTGGGCTTCAGACACTGAGGGCTAAATTCCTCATGAGTGCGTCGTCTTACATAGGCACTACTTTGGTTGCCAGAAATACAAAACTGACTCCTCGTCACTAAATATTACCTTTTCCCAGTCTTTAATAGTCCATAATGAATGTTCCCTTGCCCACGTCAATCGCCTCTTGCGTTGAAATTCAGTCAGTAATGGTTTTGGGCGCGCTTTACAGCCTCGTAACCCAATTTCCAGCAGTCTTCCTCTAACAGTTCTTGGGAACACACTCACATTTCATGTCAAAGTCCATTGTTTCAAAATTTGCGAGGGATTAAGCTTTCTGTTTGAAAGTGAAATTCTGTGCAATAACCTGTCTTCACGTAAAGATGTTTTTCTTGGTCGTCCTGATCGCCCTCTGTCCGCAATAAAATTTGTTTCAGAAAATCTTTTCAAAGTTCTCACAACAGTAGAAAGGCCACATGGTACTTTAGCAGCTTTAATATTTTCCTTCAACCATATTGTCACGAAAGATCTTTTGAAATTGGTGCATTCCATGCCAAAAAGATGTAGAGCCGTAATTAAAGGAAACGGCTGGCCCATAAAATATTGATTTTCTAACATGTGACAACAATGTAATTTTCAAAGTGTTTATTAAATATACCGTATTTGTAAATTTTCGTGTTATTTTTCTTTGCATATTATGTTATTCTATATTGTTTTTATTCTGCACATATTTCACATTATTATGTTCAGGCAGCTTTACTACAAAAAATATTTTAGTCATTACGAAACTAGTAGTAGATTTGAAATCAGCATAAAAAAATACATTAAAATCAACAACAACATTTAAGATAGTGCGATAATTTCACAACGAAAAATGAAGTCAAACACAAAAACTGCGCTAAAAAATGGGTGTGTTCAGGACTTTTTGCCCCCACCACTGTACATAAGTTAAAATATTATAAATAGGAATTATCCGCATATACTATTTACAACATAAGACTAGAAATATTATGCTAAACCTTTTCAGGCAGACTATATTTCTCGTCTGCAGTTTTTTAAAAATTTCACAGGCATAATTTAATTCATTTAATTATCATTTAGAAGAAGAATTCCTTTCCCTTGAATTTGATTTTTATTCTAATAGTATTATCTTCATCGATAATTGATTTTCCGACTATACTTCTAATCAAAAAGTTAAGTACTGCAAATTTAATTATTTCAAATAAGTTCCATTGCCTGATTAGTGGAATTAATGAGCTGATAAATCTCATTAGACAACTGAAGAACACTTAACTGATGGTGAAGAATTTTTCATTCAGGATGGGCAGTAAAAAACTCCAACTACCATTCGAAGCCTTGCAAGATTATTTATCTTAATAAACCTTTTATACATGAAAATAAACGTCGATTAGATGGGAAATTTGCAGAACTAGACGTCGATTAGACGGAACAAAATACAATAAAATAAATCTAGCTTTTACTATATTAAGATTAAAATTACAGTGTATAAATCGTTTGCGCTCTTTTAAATTTATTATGCTCTTCTTCACGGGCATGTTAATTTATTTATAATGTTTTTATGTTGTTGAGAAGAGTATTTAGTCTTGTTATTTGCTTCCCCACTATACAATATTATTTGAAGATATATATACAAATCTTATTCCAAACTTTTTCTTTACATTTTGAGTAGGTAAATATCTTTCATTAATTCATCCATAGCATTCGAAATCTATTATTGACATACATACCTATATATACCTATGTACAAAAAATTATATACATTTTATTAATTATGTATTTAAGTACAAGTTTGGCATTCCGAAATCTGTAGAAGCATGTACATTCCCTTTCAAAAAGTGTTCGTAAAATACATACATTAGTGCACAAAAAATTCAAGCCCTTTTATACAGATTTTAAATCTTGTTGGTTCTACGATGTTTCCTATCACATTCTATCTGAAATCAAACTTCATTTGCACATAACAAGAAAAAGAAAAAAGAACTATATCATTATAATACTTTTAAAATAAATCTTGACTAAAAAATAAACAAATTTCACTTAAAATTAATGCATATTATGTAATAAATATTTTACATATATATTAATTTTAAAGTTCCAGTAAACAGTCCTTTTAGTTTTCCTTCTCTTATTATAATCGTATAAGACCTATACTACGGCAAATAGAGACAGATTTTGTTATTAAGAATCATGGTATAAAAATGATGAAAGCATCAGAAATAAAATATAATATCCTAAACTTCCGGATGAATTTCTCTTTAATACACAAATTATTTAACTTTTAGCATCTCTCATTATGTGAAAACGTGGTCTCTTATAGTACAGAGATTCGAACAGGCGAAGCTCCGAATTTTCTTTAAAGTACTGTAACCCGTCAAATTTGTTGTTTTTCCTGGATTTTCAAATATAAATTTCTATTTAATTTTTTTAATTATTATTTCAATTAATTATGAACTCGAATAGGGGGGAATAATTTCTTTCATTTGAGTTTAATTTCTTCTAGAATCATTTTCCATTATAATAATTTACTACTGCAAAAAAAATCTTTTTTAGAATGTTTCAAAAGAATAGAATTCAGTTCAAGTCTTGATTATCTCATATACATTTTTGACATAAAAATGAGACGTTCGATTATAGAAATCATATTTTTATCAGCAAATACTAAATCAATAAAATTCAACTTCATAACTCAATCAAATACATCATTTTCAGTAATATCTTATTAAATCCAATCTCATTAATGGCAACATTCCAAGACAAAAGTAACCGTATTTCATCACTTACTCAGGTTTCCGTATCTAAGCTTGTATGGAAAAGATTTAACCAGAAGTCTTTCCTCAAATCCCTTTTTTGGTGGTCATTAGTGACCAGAATTCTTCTTTATCAGTAAGAATCCCACCTCTAACCCTCTTTTCTTAGATGACCGGAACACATATATCCCCTAGATTATCTTATTCCAACCAAAACGGGTATTTCCGGGGACTTATTCTCAGTTAAGAAAAGTGTGGTGTGGACAGAGTATTTATATTTTATGATTTGGGTTCATAGTTGGCTATATTTATGGATAAAATATAGATAAATTAGAAAAACTAGTATAAAAAAAGTGCTACGTGTATTTTTAGCACTTTTTTTTAATTATGTTCTCAACTCTGCCACTTTTAAACTTGGATTTATTTGATTTCTTGAAACAAAACAAAAATAAATAAAATGAGCGTTAAGTCTATATTTTTAAAATTGTCTTTTATTTATTATTATTTATGAAGGAAATCACAAAGATAGGGAGTGCCTTAAGGCAACATTGACTTAAGAGGTCAAAACTATAGTGTACAAACAAATGTTAGAAAAAATGAAAATATATATTATGGGTAAATACAACACACTTCAGAAACTTGTTCTTGCAGCACCAAGGTTACCTTTGTACCTCACTGCCCTTACAGCGCCACCAATTTTTTTTTAGTACCGTTTCGTTAGCTCAGATTGCAGACCACGGGCTACAGTGAATATATTAACGTTATAAAATCAGTTATATGAATCAAGCGGTATGTTGCCTACAGTCTGCACTATACTACAAAGGGTAAAAATATTACTCATTTATACACCTCAAAATATATAAAGTTCAAGCTTAATGTAAAGCATAAGGCTACTTTCAGTAATGCACCACCGACCCAGACATTTACATCAAGATGCATGTTTCCTAATATTTATTTCACTTTAGATACAAAAAAAATGTAACAACAGATTAAAAACATGCTTTTAAAAAATCAGTATCCTTGCAATTGTTCTAAATGGGAAATTACATCTCCAGTTTGCTAATGCAATTTTTTTAAATTGCATTTCGCTGGATTCGATTCATAAATTAAATTAAATCCTCTTTATTTGTAAATGTAACTGTTTTGTAGATTAAATATTTTTCAAAATAAAATCAAATTATAAATTTAAATCTGGAATGGAAATATTTCGATTATCTCATTTCCTTTTGCTTTCAAAGTGCTGAATTTTTAATAAAATCAGCAAGAGGCAAATCTTCTTCAAAGTACTTATCACAGAATCTCAAATGAAATTAATATTTTTGCGGGAAAGACGACGGCGTAAGCGTCTTTGTTGCGGGTGACATTTAATTACATTTTTTGAAAAGTTTATTTCAAGCTGAATTTTTGAGTTCTATTTTAATTTATAAATAAAATAACAGGTTTTCACTACATATACTTTATTGGATGTTGTTGGGACTGTGCAAAGGAAATTAATTCTCTTTCAATACCAATTGTTTGTAATCAGAATAACTTCTGAATCTAATAGAAACTTTAGAATAGAATACAATATGCTTAATTTCCTTTTTTTCTGCTTTTAGTAATCCTTTTAATCTCGTTCAATAAATTCTAAATAACATCCAAGATTTATTTTCATGAATAAAATAATATTGTTCCAAAAAGATTGTTTCAATACGTCAACGTAATATTGTAAAGTTTTTAAATGTTTGAAAGAAAATATTTTACGCCTTAATTATTTTCATTTTAAGCACAAATTAATATGAATGAAAATGTTTCATTAAATTGGATTCTTTAGAAAATGCTTAAATGAGAGTTTAAAATAATCATAGTTATTTTTAAGAAATAATGATTGCAATAGTTTCTCGAATTATATACTTAACACAAATTTAATTAATATTTAAATGGTGGGCTTTAATCGTATGTAATATCAAGAATTTTTTCCTGTAAATTATTTAAATATAATTTAATTTCACGGAAAAACTACATATCTCTAAGAAAGATAGTGAAATTTTTAAAGTTAATCTAGGGTTTTGGGGGTATACAATATGTTACAAAGCGTTTTGAAAATTAATTTTTAAAAGAGATAAATCATGAATATATTTTTTTTTGCAAGTCCATAATGTAAAAAAAATCCAATCTTGTAAGTTTTTTAAACAAAGAATTGTGGTACAAACAAACTATTTAACAGTTATAGTGGAATTTTTTTGCATTTCACTGATTAATAACTTAATTTATTGGTTTCCTGCAACAGTGTGAATAGGCTCTCTCTTTCAAAATAATTCCCATCGATTAATATCAATTCATTTGTGCTGTCATTTACGTTGCAGTATTAATTCGATATTAGTATTAATAATTGTAATCATTTTGCAATATTAGGTAAGAAATAATTAGTTTAACAAATCTATAACAGATTATTTTCAACTTAATTCTACATTGTTATATTTTTCTATTTTATAAATAATTCATTGATTTAAATTTAGGTTTTTATCGGTATGTTTTGCATTATCGTGTTCTTACTATTAAAATTTTTATAATCATGAATATTAAAGAAGCAGCCATGCATCTTGACATACATCGGACAATTTTGGTAGAAAATAATTTCAACTTGGAGCACATTTTCTTGGGTACTACAAAGCGATGAAAAAAAATATAGAACGAAAACAGAATACACTCCAACTATCTCTAGTCAGATTTGAAATAGAAGTTCTAATGCATAAAATACATTTTATTTATATGCTGATTAACAATTATATAAAAGTATATTAAAAACCTTAATGTCTATAATATTTCAATATCTTATTATTCTCCATAATGGCGCAAAACTGTTCGTTTAAATTGCTGTTCATAGAATTAATAATTGCCAGTTAATTATTTTATATTTTTAGATGATTTCTAAATGAACTAGTTTCTAGATGAAATTATTTACTTCTAATCATTTCCTCATCAAATTTAAGGTGTCAATTAGATGGAAAAGTAAAGAATATTTATTAGTTAATGAATAATTGCACCGAATTTGTATCAACGTAATTTTAAATTTTTTTCACATACTAAAAGGCAATTAAATTATTCTTTTTCTAAAAACGAGTATCACTTTTTTAAAGTTAATTAACTAATTAATCCATATTTTTTTAATATTTATAAAAATATTAATCATTTAAGTATTTTAAACAAAAATTTATTATGTAATTGTTTAGTACCAAATACTTATATTTCATTCATATAATATTGTTTAGAATTATTTAGTAAATGCTTAAACATTTCTTTAAAAGGAAAATAAATCTACTTCACAGTGATAGAACCATTTTAAAGTTTAAGGGAATCACAAAAATGTAAAAATAACCTCCATATGAATATATTTTCTTGTTGTTATCATTTTCCTTTATGCAACTTTTCTTATTAAAATAAACTACTTGTATATTAAAGTAAAAACAATTTTGAAACACAAGATTTCAGTCCCGCAAATTAAAAAGTTTGTTGAATGTTGAACAGACTTGAATTAAGAAATTCAGCCCCTAAAGAAAAATTTTCTCACTTGGTACTTTCAAGGTAAACAAAAGTTTTGGAGAAGAATACGAAGCTTAATATACAGAAAAAGATAAATGACTCAAGTCGAAGAAAAGTAACTTTTATGAGACTAGAGGGAAAACTCAACTATTTTCTTCTCAGATTTGATTTGAACTATTTTCTTGGAATTTAACTTTTATGGAGAAGGGAATGGACTGCTTCGGTCTTAAAAATTTAATCTCAGTATTAATTCAGAAGCATAAAATTTTCAAAAAATATAAGTACGTTCGATCTTATGCTGCAGCAGAAGAAATAAAATTATTAATTTGCGGAATAAAATTTTAAAATATAATGTAGAAGGATATTCGCAAGCCAAAGGAAAACTGTTTTTAAATAATAACAATTAATAACTATTTATTTATAAATAAATAATTAGTTTTTTATCTGAATTATAAAAATGTCTCAACAAACTAAAACTTACGAAATTTTTTGAAACATGACAGTTTCATCTTTGAAAAGATTTGGAATCATATAAACATAAATTAGACTATTAGATTTTCCAAAAAAAGGACAACGCTTCGGAATATCTTAACAAAGGTATCTTAACAGCAAACTATTCATCCAGATGAGAGGAAAAAAAAGAACACAAATTAATTACATTACATGGTGCAAAATTTATTAAATCTAGTTTGTCTGTGCTTATCTTTTCGTTTATTTATATTTTCCCCATAATACGACGGGGGATTGATAAGTAGGATCTCCAATGGTATAAAATAAGTTTCTGACAAGGTAAAATAATAACAGAGGAATAAGAATGAAGGGAATATATTACTCTTACATATTATAAACTCATTTCTCAACATAGTCACCACTAACAGTTACACATTTGTTCAATTGTTCTATCCATTTCTTCATTCAGTATAAAGATTCTGGTTAGCTGCGTATCCATTTGCGCACGACTGCCTATACTTCGCCTGCCGTTGAAAAACGTTGCCCTTTCAGGGTCTCCTTCAATTTTGCGAGCCACCAAAAGTCTGATGGTGCCTAATCCTGGCTGTAAGAAGGTTGTGAAACCACTGCGAATTCCAGTTTTCCCCTGGGGTCCTGTGTTAGTGCACTGCAATGCGGAATTACATTGTCGTGATGCAAAAGAAAGACGTTTCTGTACGGTCTGATTCTGTGGATGCAATGCTTGAGTGATTATAATGTTGCACAGTACCAATCGGAATTCACCGTTAATCCTTTAGTCAGAAATTATGTGTAGAGCCCACTACTTGCATTCCAGAAGATGGTGAGCAGAACTTTTGTTACTGTCATTAAAGTTTCAAATTTCTTGACACAAGGGGAACCAGGAAGACAATATTCCATGGATTTCCTCTTGTTTTTGGAGTCTTAATGATGAATTCAGGATGCCAAAGTTCAGCCAGCCGTGCGCAAATGGATACACAGCCAAGCAGAATCTTTCTTCATGGACCGAGTGAAGAAATAGATAGAACAATTGAACAAATGTGTAGCTGTTAGTGGTGACTATGTTGAGAGAGAGATAAATAAGTTTACAATATGCATAAGTAATAAATTTCCTTCATTCTCATACCTTTGTTATTAATTTACCTTGTTGGAAACTTATTTTACACTAATGGAGACTTTACTTATCAATCACCCCTTCGTATAAATAGTGACAATTTTTAACTCTTTTCATGTTGTGTTGCTTACATCTGCGCCTAAATACATATGTTAATACATATGTTCCTTACGGCCATGTATTCCTGTGAAAAAAACTACCCATCTCCTCTCTCCATCAAGTATACCTCTGATACTATTTTACCTTGTCGGAAACTTATTTTATACTATTGGAGACCTTACTTATCAATCACCCCCTGTATTAATGTAAAATATCCTTGGAAAAGCTTTCATTTTATTGTGATTTAAAATTGTGCGATTCGTCGCTAGAAACACTAGTGTTACTTCTCACTGCAATAGTTATAAACAATCAATCATCGGAGAACGCTATCTATTTAATTGACTCATTTACAGCAAATTTTTTTCAATTATAAGTGTATGTGTGATAAGGACGACTTTAATTAAACTAAAACGGATTATATACAGCGCACTCAGTCAAATAGGAGGACGGTCACTCAATAATCATAGTCGTTATCTCGAGGACAGAGTTGTTTCAATAGAACCGTACCAAGTAAGACCTATCATATGGAGTTGCTGAGGCAGTTAAGTCGGTCAAAATCAATGTCCTCACATCGTCTTGGTGAGGAAGTTTGGAGAAGGAGGTCTCGGCTAAAGTGACACAGTATCTCTTGTCCATAGTTGAGAACTACGATATTTGATACTGATATCATTTTTGTTACTTTTAAGTGAGGCGTCAGTAAATAATCAGTCAAAAGCTGTCGCAGGTAATGCCCCCTCCCCCATTTTGCTTTATTTGTATTTATCTTCACTGTAATTTATCCTTCACTGATGTACTCTTACGTATATATTTCAGTGGATCATATTTGTATATCTGTTATACAAACATTTCGATTTTGTTTTTTAAGAAATCTATACATTTACTTTTTATTTCTAAAATTCTGATAAACCTGTTGCAAAAGAATTTTACTAGCAGTGGAAGTAGAAATAACCTTTATCTTTTACAACGTGAGAATTAGATTTTTTTATAGTGAATAACGTTCTAAATTCTTACAAACTCAACATGTTTTAGATACACTTAGTGTGAGGGGAAAAAATTGCCTTGAATAATCCTCCATTGGAAACTACGTAAAACACTTGAACACACGCGTTTCAAGCAGATAAAGGACATTTTATTCGAGTGTTCCAATAAATTTTATTTAAGGTATCCAACTGCCTTAAAATTGTGCATTTTTCCAAAAATTTAAGAAAATTATCAGTTTATTTTGTAGACCATCTTATTAGCTTTATAAAAACACCAAGTTTATTATTTTCCGTTCCCTAGAACAAAAACTACAAGTGTTTTAATAAAAGATGCTATTACTTTAAGCAAGATGTTATACTTTAAAACGCGTTTGACTGGAAATGTGTTATTTCAATGCTTAATCGAGGACAGCGATTGCTAAAAAAGTTTTGAAAATAATTAACTGAAATTTTTTTGTATGTTCTGTATAATAGTAAAAGTGGTTTAACCTTCAGATTTATCAATCACTGATTTATTACAAAATTTACAGTCCCTTATGTTAATATAATCACTGTTATTTTAAGTTATTTCATATAATAACTAAGATAAAGTCCTCTAGTTTTTGTAAAAATTAAAATATCTCTTATCCTGAATTCATCTCAAAAATGAATAACATAGCAACACATCAGAATTGAAAATTTGTTCATAAACTTCTGGTACAGAATAAACCGCGTTTATGTTATTTTTTGTAAATTTTTACCCATTTTTTTCATTTTAGAAATAATAATTTCTTTTTCTCTTCTTAATTTTAGCATATTTTTTTAATGTACTAAACAAATCTAAAAACAACAAAAATATCCTCATATCTCTATTGTTTTAAAAAAATGTTGTCGCAAGTAGTCGGATACCTTAAAGAGTTTTTATGTTTCTTAAATGTTTTAATTTGTGTCGTATTTATTAAAACTATTAATGAGTAAATTTTTATGAAGTTTCGTTTTCTCTAAAAATATTTTATTCATTACATGACCTTTTTTAACGGTTGAAAATGAATGTAGAAATAGCATTCTATTGTTCGTGTTTTAAAAAAGACTCTCTAAGCCTTTAATTGTGAACCTTTTGTTTTGCCGGCAAACTTCTGGTATCTCAGCAAATGTCTCTTTATCTGAGTCTTCTGTAAAAGGAGATAAAAACAAGATTTTCCTCCTAATGAACCTCGTTTTTCAAGTAAAATCAAATCTCTTCTGATAGAAGAGGAGCTCTTCGGATTATTCCTGTTTTAGTGCTTTTTTCCGATAAGCACTTATTCTAATGCACTCAAGTAAAGAACAAAACAATTCGCTTTGTTAAACAACGTTTCTAAGTATCGTATTTTAAAACTTTACTTATTTCCCGAGCAACCGTACTATTTAAAAGCCTTGTGTATCTTTATTGAAATTAGGCTTGTATATTTTTATTAGTATTCCCATTTTTATAAAAAAAATGAATAGATTATTCAGTTTCATTTACTTCGATGTTATCATTGCTTCATAGAATGAATAATTCTTAAGATTTATTTTTATCTTTTTGTATTTTCTGCTTAAAATAAAAAATGTATCATAAGATAGCTAATATTTTCAAACGCAATTTATCCAAAAAGCTCATTTATTTTTTTTAAAAGTATACTCTTTCTCATAATGAAAGTATCCAAAAATATTCGATATTTCTTTTTATTTAAAAAGCTTCATAAAATCTTATTAGAATACCGAATCTTTTAGTATTTTGTTTTCCCTTCATAAGAAAAATATAAGAATAAAATCCTATTTTATAAATATCCTATAACAGAAAAAAGTATAAAAATTTCAAAGAAGTTACGTTAATATATAAGTTCATTTAAGATAATTTCTTGGATATGAATGTTTTAATGAATATTTCAAATAAATGAGAAAAGAAATTCGATTTTATTTGAAAGGTAAATTAAGAAATTGGATATTATTTGGAATATAAAAGAAATGTATCATTAAATAAAAGATTTTTTCAAATTTTCTATACTCATTCATATTTATAGTTTTATACCATCGTATTGTTGTGTAAAAAAGCATCCGTTGTTTAGATAGGTAGTTCCTATTAAAAACACTTAGAAAAAGTAATCATTTTTATATTTATCATAAGTTTTAAACAGATGTAAGAAATATCCGAGTTAAATATCTTAATTTACCAGTTTCAAATATTTCCTTAAGTCATAAACTTTCATATAAATGTATATTTACGTTTTATAGTTATATTTGTGATCTATGCATGATAAATAGAACTTGATTGAAATTTACGTACATCTGTATTAAACTGCTAATGAAAATAAGATATTTTTTATTTGAACCTAAGAAAAATCGTATTTTCTAAAATTCCAAATGCGATGCTTGAATTACTATGAGAAAAAACTATTTATAGCAGCCCTAAACAAGAAATGCTTTACTTAAAAATATCTTAAATATAATTAATTCGCATTGTAAATTTTTATATTTATAAATTAATTATCAAAATATGTTAAAAAACTGAAATCCATCAATTGTTTTTTAATGAGATTGCGTGAAAATAATTTTAAAAAATATAAGTTTCCAAAAACTAATGTAGATAAAAATTTAGTTCCCAAATATAAATGCTACTATAGAATATAGAATGTTTTTACTAATAAAATTTCATATATATGTTTGTTAAACATTTATCTACTACCATTCACTAATAATCAAATAGAACCGATTTTATGCCACGTATGGGTTTCGCCCATGTGAAGGTAGTATAACCCATTCAAATAAAAATAGTGATCTAAAATAGAAATCCAATCATCTTTTTTTTTCCAACTTATTTAGTCAAAAGGGAACTCATTTATAACAGACTCTATATTCAAAATTAAAAAGCTACAATAAAAATATTAAACTTTATTTATGGTATTTCAGTGTAAAATTTGAAAAATATAGATTATGTAGGCACCGCCATGAACACTTAAGGCTTTTGAAATAAGATATCGCTTCGACATTCTATTCACCATTACCTAAGAAAGATTCAACCATTTTTATATCCATTTATTGTTCGACCGTTTTAATATCCATAAAACTCTCTTAAGCTCTTACACATTCATAAAACTTATTGAAGCACAACAGCTTACGGTACACACACACAAAAAAAAGGTTCCTCATCGATTCAATCCTAACCGTAAATCACAACGGAGGCAAGAAGACCTGATCGATTTCATGAATGTCTTTCGACGCCTTCGCCATTCTTTATCCTGGACAACTAAATTAAGAAGAAAAGGAGAAGAAAAGAAAATCGAAAGAACCGCTGGACGGCCGGTTTCTTTAGCATTTAACGAATTTCCGTTCGCAAGTGAATTTATTTAGAAACGTCCGTTTCAACTAAAGTGAAACAATTTTTTAGAATCTTCTCTTTCAATTATTAAGTGACGTTATTGTTATTATTTAACGTAAAAGGCTTTTATTGGGAGATTCTATCAGGAAAGTATTTTCTCGTTGCTTTTTGTGTGTTACAAAACGTGTAACATACGAAAAGCAATGTGACGCACAAAAGCACGATCTATAATTTCAGTGCATTGAACCAGAAAGTATATAATCCATATTTTTTTAACTTTTATAACATATTTATTTATATATATTGAAATACCTTCCCTGGATATTATTTAAATTAAATACATAGAAATTCCCATTGCAACAAAAGAACAACAATATTTACCCGAAATGGTTTTCATTGCTGCATTATTCCTTGTGCTACCTGATTGATGAAGACAAATCGATAGCCATGAAATTAATCATGGAAAGTGACTAGTTGTATGTTGTAACCGTAGCTTTGAGCACCATGCAGGCGACAGTACATTTTGGCTCAATTCTATCCAATTTTGAAGGAAAAAACCCTGAGGGGAGTGGTCAGGGCCTCCCACCAACCTCAGGAGAGGACTTGCGTTTCGATGAATATTTACTGTACCAATACGCCGTGAAAGCGCTATACATTTACAAACGCCTATGCCTTCTCCGGTATTCAAACCCATGCCCTACGGCATAGCAGTCCGCGTCACTAACCCCCTATACCTGATGAAAGAGAGATAATTTATGGTAAGAAAAAAAGAGCTTGATATCAATTCTAATGTATCAATATATTTGATATAATTTCTTCATATCCTTTTAAAAATGGTATTAGTAATCCTCTAAATAAAGTGTATTGCAACGGGCTAGATAATTACTGATATAAATGAATCTGTAATATATATATATATATATATTCTAGAAATGAAAATATATTATAATTCTAGGAAATAAATACTCAATTCTGAAAACTGTAATGTATAACACAAAAATCAACTGAGCAAGGATTTAATCTGTGAACTTGAAGAGGTGTTTAATTCATAAAAATTATTAACTTAAAGCAAATAATTATCTATTTAATCTGTGATTATATCATAAGGAAAATATTCATTTAAAAGTATCATGAAAAACAAAAATGTCATAATATAAAGAATCTTTATCATAAAGTAACAAGCATTATAACAAATTCATTAGTTTTTTTTTAATGAATCTCTACAGCTCTAGTAAAATTAGAAAATTTATTTTAGTGAGAGTTTCATTTCATAAACTTTCAATAAAAATAAGTGATTTATTCACAGCGATAGTTGATACATCAGATATCAAACTTTGAGCTTGTATCATTATCACAATTACTTACAAAGTATTAAGTTCGAATCTCACATGAGCAGAAATGTAAAAAGTCAAATGAAAGCAGTTTTTTATAGTAACTTCTTCCATAGAGTCAATTTCAATTAGTTATCCGTATTAGTTTTAGGTCTTCTGTGAGCCTTGTGAATTTGGCTTCAATACATTAAAATTTTATAATAAGCAGCCAATATGTCAGTATTTAAAAATAATTTCAATATTTTTAGCCTATTATAATTTTCTGATCTCTAACGAATAAAATACTTGTAGTAATTTTTTTCACATAACAAGACCATTTATAAGCATTGTTTTAAAGTTAATCAAAAACCAGGGTTGAAAATCGAGCACATGTTCAAAAACAGGAACTTTTTAATATTTAACAAAATGATTTTTAAATATACCTCTTTAAATGATAACAAAATGTATATCCTTACCTTATGCAGTATCCTGCTTTATTCTGCGTTACATACGTTAAAAACACGATTTTTTTCATTTTTAATATGTGGAGTGAAAAAATTCATCATCGTTACAGTATAACAGAACACGAAATATTGAACAGAATTTGTACAGAAAAAATGGAATGATTGAAAAGAAATAGATAAGAAAAATAATTCAAGCTCTGTTTAATAATAATTTTTGATTCTAATACAAAATATTGAACAATTTTCCTTACGTCCTTAAATTTGTCTTTTAAAGTCGAACTAAAATATTCTTGAAAAACTTTTTTACTGTTATCGTTCTAAGTAATAACACACTGAATCTGACTCTTAATTTTTAATGTTTTTCTACTTTTAATTACGTTTTAATGCATTTCTATTATTTAAATATCATAAATATTGAATACATTACATCGTCAAGCATTTTTTTAGAAGAATTATTTGATAGAGTTCATTAATCATTGATTATAGTCTATACTCTGAATAAATTTTTAATAACAAAGTGCACTTTTAATACATCGTTGTAGAAATGTGTATATATATGTTGAAATGTTTAAAGATATGTGAAACAAATAATACATACACATGTATACATTCCTCTGTAATTCATCGTGTTGGCATGTATTGAAATTAATGATTATTAGAATATATAGTCCATAAATTAGTTAAATGCCAATAAACTCGTTGAATATGGTCCTAATCCAGTTAAAATGTTAGATTAAAATAGTATAATTACCAATAAATTTAATTATATGTGGTAAATAATTGAATTTGTCTGCAGCAAATGTTTGTTTATCGATTTATGATAATTAGTAATACATATCAAAACCAATTACTTTTCATGCGTATTGTGGATATGATAATTTAAAATGCAATGTGAACGCTCATATTCATATATGTAGAAAAAGAAAGTAAAAAGGAATGTATAAATAATGTAATTCATACTATTACGTCATGTTCAGAAAGTACAGGCTTTTTTATATACTTTTTATTATTTAATTCTAATTATTTTCCAGCTTTGGTTTTTATTGCGCGCATCTTAAACATTTTCATATAATAATCAGCAAACCGTATTACTATAAGTTAAAACGAACGATTATAATTCAACATATATTCTTGTATTGTGCATATTTAAGTTTGTGGCGGTATCTAAATAAGCCAGTAATATTCTTCGGACAAGAATGAACACTTTTGTTTAGTGGTATGTTACGGGCTTACGAATCCATAGTCGAGGGTTCTAATCTCTGACATTAGTGACCTTGGCTAAAAAAAAAACGCACACCTTCTGATGTGTCGTGGTGCCATCTACTCACAAAAAGAGCAATCAAAGTCGCCAGACTCAGTTGACGCAACAGTAACAACTCCCACGCTCGCCATAGCAACAAATATCTCATTCGTTCGCCTATCCACCTAAGGGAAGTATTGTGGCGATATCTAAATAAGCCACTAACATCTAACGGACAGGAGGGAATACTTTTGTCTAGTGGTATGTTGTGTGCTTACGAATCCATGGGCCGCGGGTTCTAATTTCCGACAAGTACATATTTTGTCAAAAACTCACTTCACATCTAGTATTATTACGTGTTCTTGACTGTTTTCTCTCAAAATAGATATCAGTTTAAATCATTTTCCTCTATATATCTATTTATTTAAGTGTAATATCGGATAAAGAAGAAACTTCACTTTTATCGAGGCTGTATGTGAAGCTAAACGGTTTTTATTATTAAATTTCTGAATTCTCACTAACTAGGTAAAAAAAAGTATTCCTCTCTGAATCACTTGTGTGCAGGTTATTGCCATAAATATGAAGAGGGGAAGTGGAATCAAAACTCCATTTTGATTATTTTTGTACAGATGGAAGAAAATTTTAACCTAAGATGGATTTGCCATACTTCAAAAGCTGACGATTTGGCCTTTATTCAATAACTACTTAATCACAAAATTTTATTCAAGTGGCTTTCATATCCCTCTCCGGAAACATCCAGTAAATTTTATTTTCATTTTCCTCTGAATTTTAGGAAACATCGATTTTTTCCCAAGAAACATACATTTAAATTAACTTTTACTTTTTGCAAGGACTTAAACCGTAGTTTTAAACATATCATTTGGTGCAGACGAATGATTTTATCGCTTACGAATGAATATCTATTTTCTCAAAAAAAAAAACCTTTTTAATTATAGTTTATCAAAGGGATACCAGTAATATTTTAGTGCTCACATCCAATACAATAATACACTACCAGTACGGATTGCAATATCGGACCAAAAGTTCAATACCGGTATTCGATATTTTTTAGATCTTAATACCGGTAGTAGAAATTTTAGAAAAAGAAAGAAAGCACATGAATTTCTTCGTTTTTATTTCGTTATAAATAATATCGTATTTCTTATTATAACAGTATATAAAGAGTCACAAAAAATAAGGAACATCTTATTTAATTAAATCACAAAAAAGTATAAACTCACTATTCAGTCTGTGGTACTATTACAAATTTTTGAAACGTGATCTTAAAAAACATAATGCACCAATTGCACTGAATGATATGCAAATACAATGTGAATAACAATCTCACCAATTTAAAAAGTATCG
>BMAO01004853.1:0-18577 GCA_019973975.1 Trichonephila clavata
TCCCTTTCGTGTGAGCTCTGTCCCTTTGGGCATTCAGCCGAGAGCTTTCTTATTGCTTTGAAGTGCGACCAAAAGAAAAAAAATCAAACAACTTATATTGTGCTGCCATCTATGGGACAAAAAATAATTTAAATATAAAGTTAATGAAGGAATGAATTACACACATATCTTGATGTTCATATACCAATCTAATAAATGAAAAAGAATACGTTTATTAATACGCATGTTATTCTTTTTTTACGATGACATTTTCATCAACAAACTGTTTCACAACATTATGAGACTTGTCTTCAGCAACCGTTGTTGTAAGTTTAAGTCCAAAGTTATTTATTTTAAAAAGGACGGTTTTTAAAGTAGTTAGCAATAATTAAAATTAAAAATCCATTTTTAATTATTTTTAAAAATTTACCGATATAGCTAACTTTATCGATAAAACTCAACGAATTTGTCATTTTGTGACAGTATATATATATATACAAGAGAAATTTCACACAAATTTATTTTTAAAAGTATTTTTTGTATATTTTTTTCCGCATGATTTGTTTTATACTTTTATATTGTACAACTTAAGTATTCTTTAAAATTCGTAAGAATTGTCAAATCTATTCTGAAAAGCATGTAAGGCAATTCAATAATCCATAACGAAATTATATGATGTCAATTTTGATTCAAAAGTCGCATTTGCTTCAGCATATTTCAGACCAAAAAGCCTGCATTTTGATTAACATTGCTAATAATCTACTTATATAAACAAGATTTTAAAATTATTTCAAGAGAAACTTTGTCTATAAAACGTTTTAACTCTAATTTTATAAATAAATTTTAGTATACATATGTAAGTTATACTTTGAATCTAAGCTCAAAGAATTCTTTTACAGTATATATAATTTGTATATAATCATATGGATTTGTTCTAGAATATTAAAAGAAATAAATTTTCTTCTTTATCTATTTCACTTTTTGTGTTCACAATGAAAGTTTGAAAAATATACATTTGATTTTGAAATAAAAAGCATGTATGTGAACAGAAGAAAAAAAATACTCATACTATAAAATTATACTCAAAACATTTTTATAAAAAAATTGAAATTCAATGATAATTTTAGTTTTAGGCGTACTTTCTTTTTACTTTCAAATTTCAGTTAGGCGTAGTTTTAGGTGTATTTTCTTTAATTTTCAAACATCCATTGGATAGCTATTATCGAAAATAAAAAACAATATACTTTCACTTTAATAAAAGAGTTCTTGTGTTTAACAATGGCTTGTAATACATATTATTATCAGTCTATCACTTGCATAAGGGAAAAAATTTTAAGATATCGAGTTTAACACTGTATATAAAAACCAACCTATCGCTAATTTTTCATGGTCTGCATCAAAGAAATTTTGTTGTTCTCAGATAAATAATTTTTGCCTCTTTGTGCTTGACAATGAACCACTTTAGGTAAATATTAATTTGTATGCATATGATACTAAAATTTTCATTTAGAAATAAGATGGCATTTAATGTTACTTAAAATTTATTTATTTATTTGTTATTGAAAATTATGAATAGTTTATAATTTTTAATATATGAAAATGGGATTTTAATTTCTAAAACAAAATTTATTAAGGAAATTTAAAAATTGTTATTCATGGAAGCCACACAAAAAAAAATTCCATGTACAACTTGTATAATGTTTCAAAAAACTTTTTAGATGTTAATAGTAATACACCATTTTTTTTATTGTCACTTGCGATGTTTATCTGAGCGAGTTTTTATATGAATATTCATGTTGAAAATATATTGAAACGACGCTATAATTATGAATTTAACTTTATATTATATTGTACTTATGATTAATAAATTTTACAATTTCGTTCTTTTTTAATTCTCAGAAATATATTGAAAAGGTTACAATATTTTAAATTTTCAAATGTACAGTTTTCTGTTAAAATTTAATTTCAATTTTCTGTTTTAATGTTCTTTTATGAGCAAAAGAATACAGAAAATTTTGCATTTTTGCACTCAGTTTGATATGCATATTTTTTTTTTCGATTAAACTAATACGTATAATGTAGGAAAAAATATTTTTTCATCAAATTATTAACACACAGCTTTCTCTAACTCATTATTAATTTCATCTTCCTCGAGATCCTAATACATCAATACATTCTCCTTTGTGTGTATGTGAAATAGATATATATGTTAAAACTTCTTTTTTCTTTTTTTTTTAATATTACTTCAAAATGAAAAATAGTTCATTCCATATTAAATATACATTTTATAAATTAAGAACATTTTCTCTTTCGTATAGAATGCTATCAATTGCAGCAGTTCTGTTAGTAGGATTGACATCAGTCCATTCCCAGCTCATGTCCCCAAGTAAGTTTATTCTAAATTTTTTAAGTAAAATAATTTAAATCTGTCATTTTTGTGTTATAATAATCAAAATCGAGATGAAAAGAATATTTTTGTGTTCAATTCAAATTTTCAAACACATTTATAAACAGCAATAACATCTTTAAGGGTACGATTTAAGCAAAAAATTTTAATTTAAGGATTTTCAAAATTTTTTGGTTGCCTTCTATGTGTGTATACTATGTAAAACAGATTTTGGTGCTCAAAATTTCATAAAAACCTAGGCATTTAATTTTTTAAGGAAAAACTTCAAATTTGTGAAGTGATTTTGAATGCTACTCCTAATACAAAAATTTACGTACACGCATGAAATTTGATTTACAAATACCTCAAACTATGCATAACAAAAGTTGGGATGGGTTTTGCGATAACATGATTGGTATGCGTACAATACTTCTTTTTATGAATAGGTATTGAAAATTCCTTAAAAAATGTACACATTCTGAGTTCAATTATTTTAAAGAAACCAAGTATCACTTTGATTCAAAAATGCATACCAACTTTTGTTACATGTACTATTAGCAATAGGTAAAAAAAAATCCTAAGCATTTGGCACAATAGAAATAAAGCCTTAGCATTTTAAATGAAGACAAACCGGATATTTTATCTTTCCGAGATAAATAACTTTAAAGTTTTGATTTGCCATAGGGATGTGAATAAACACGAACGCAAAAGCTATCATTATTCTGTGTTTTTGTTAGTTTAGAGCTTTCAAATTTTGTCAGGTTATGGAAAAGTATATTATATAAAGAATGATTTAAGCTAAAAAAATTAATTTGATTTATTGACCGATTTTTGTCAATTGAATCGTACTGTGTCCCCTTAATTAAGGTTCCCTTAAAATTATCAGTAAGCTAACTATATAGGGACTTCAAAGCGCTTTAACGCTGTGCTCCCCAGCGTTTTTATCGCCACGGATTAGTCAACGCTTGATAATTTTACCTCTGCCCATTGAAGGGAAGGGAAGCGTTAATTATTTGTATTTTAGATTGTTTTGATTTAATTTTGATTTAATTGTATTTAAACATACCTTCAAAACAAAATACAGAAACACCAAAAAACTGAATATAACATGAAAGTCGCACATACCCGAGAGAAATACACCACAGTAAATAAAATAGAAATAATTTAATGTTCCTTGTGCAGCCCGGTAGCATTTGATCTACGGACCGGTACTGGTTCGCGCCTCGGAGACCCCTGCTTTAACGGGTTTACAATTAATAAAGTAAGAAAATTATTTGTGAAAGTGTCTCACTTAAATATATAAACAAAAATGTTTGTGTAAAGATGTATAAAATGTATATGTTTTAGCGAATATACATCAAAAAGTAAGAATAGCTTTTCAATTTAAATTCAGATAAAGTTTATACGATATAATTTTTGAAATTAGAGAAGAGAGAATTTTTATATTGGAAAAAAATAGTAATATATATATATTTTGCATTGAGTGTACCCAAACATAAATATTTACTTACTTATTAATTTGTGTGTTCCATTAAAAGTTGCTTACGTACAAGAGCTTTTGTGTTAAGGAAAATTTCTCTTATCAGTAACTAATTTTGAATTTAAATAAGGTTTTTTTTTATCAAGATAAGATAAATGATTTCCAAGCACCAAAACGTAGTCCCTAATATTATATATCTAATACTGTGAATAAATAATCAGTTATCAGATCAGCATTTTGAATTTTCCACTTACTGTGTTATACGTGAAATGTGTTTTTATCATTTAAATAACGGAAATAAATAATTTTACTAATTTATTTATTTGAATAATATGCTCATAGAAGCCCAAACTACAATTTTCATAAAAATATTTCAAAGAAACAGGTTACATTTTAACTTAACACTTTACATAAAAAAATATTGAAACTAATAGTCTAATATATTTTAAACTGAGGGGATACAATACCCAAACACCCTTACCATTAAGACTTAAATAGACTTAGTTTACTTTTTGTCTAATCACAAAACTTATTTTCAAAATTACGAGGTCGCCCGCTTACAGTTTTTATATAGCTCCTACTGGATGATAATAAAACAATTAATCATACATTCAAGAGCGGCCAAAATTTAATCCTATGATATTTGATAAAATTGAATCTTCGGCTTCCTTACTTCTTTTTACATTTCTCTAAATTCTAAGTTTTCCAAAATAAATAATTTCTAACTCAGGAAGCTATTGCCCTCGGAACGAGAAAAGTAAAATAAATAATGCACGCGGGAATTTTCAAACGCATTTACTCTAGTTTAATATATCATTATTTTTAGATGCTTTGCTATCGGCTCTCGAAAAGAAAGCAGATACCACGCAACCAGAAAACACGGTTATGGGCCAAAAACTCAAAGACCTTAGCATTGAAATCTGTCCAGACAAAGTTCATTTGTGTCCAGTCACTGCCCCATGCTGCAAGAATGAAGACGGAAAATATGACTGCTGTCCCAAGGCTGCTTCTGTTGCGTACACCCAAGGTAATTTTTTATATTTTTAGGAGAATTATCATACATTTTAAAACTCCCTATTGGTGTATTTCAAGCCTCTTTTTTGTTTTTCTTATAAAAAAACAAAGTGATTAAATTAACGTTAAAAGGAACAAGAGGCAATATTCATGTAAATGTAAAGTAATGCAATTGCTATGGTAAACTAAACCTTAAACTTCGGTTATCCGGATTTCAGCATCCTTATAGTGCACACACACTACACATAAATATATAAAGGAGAAAAGCGACTCACTGACTGACTAATCACGATATCTCCGGAACTATTCAACCTACAGTCTTGAAATTTGGTAGACATGTTCCTTTCACGGAGTAGAGATCCACTAAGAACGGATTTTTTGCGAAATTCGGACCGCAAGGGGGTTATGGGGGTAAGGGGCGTTATAAATAATTGATTCCATTTTTAAACTACTCGACGTAAAATCTTGAAATTCGGTAAGCAGATTATTTTCATAGAGTGGAGATCCGCTACAAGATGAGTTTAGTGAAAATCGACATCCAAGAAGAGTTGCGGGCGCTTAGGGGGTATACATAATTATTTCCATTTTTAAACAGTCTTCCACAGTCTTTAAATTTGATAAATAGATTCCTTTCATGGAGTAGAGATCAGCTACAAGATGGGTTTTGTGAAAATAGCCCACCCCCAAGTGGCGCTGCGGGGGATTAAGGGGCGTAATAAATTAATATTTTTTTAAACTACTTGACCTAGGTAAAGTAGGTCAAGGCTTGAAAATTATTAGGCATGTTTCTTTCATGGAGTAAATATCCGCTACAAAATTGGATTTAGGAAAACTGACCCTTCTCCCCAAGGGGTGTTGCGTGGGGGGGGGAACGTTAAGGGGAGTTATAAATAATTATTCCGATTTTTAAACTATAAGACGCACATACTTGAAATTTGGTAAGCAGATTCCTCTCATATGTAGAGATACGCTACAAAATGCGTTTCGTGAAAATCGACCCCCAAGTGGCGTTGTGGGGCTTAAGGCTCGTTATAGGTATTTATTTCCATTTTTAAACTACTAGACGGACAGTCTTGAAATATGATAATCAAAATCCTTTCATGGGTTAAAGATACCCTATATAATGTGCTTTGGGAAAATGGACACCTAGGTGGCGTTGCGGGGGCTCAAGGAGCGTTATAGATATTTTTTTCCATTTTTAATTTATTAGACTCACAGTCTTTAAATTTGGTAAGCTGATTCCTTTAATATAGTACAGTTCCCAAAATGTGTTTTGTGAGAACAGACCCCCAAATGGCGTTGCGGGGGCTCAATGAGGGTTATAGATAATTAATCGCATTTTTAAACTATTAGACGTACAGTCTTGAAATTTGGTAAGCATATTCATTTCGTAGAGTAGAAAACCGCTACAAAATGGGTTTCGTGAAAATCAACCCTCAAGTTTCATTTCGGGGGATTAAGGGGCGTAATGGATAAATATTTCCGTTTTTAAACTATTAGATCTACCTGCTTGAAAATTGGTATGCATGTTCCTTTCACGGAATAGAGTTCCTCTAACTATGAGAAAAACGAAAATCAACCCCCAAGGTGGGTTACAAAGGGACAAGGGGAGTTATAGAAAAAATTCCTGTTTCTGAATTGTCAGACCCACATACTTTAAATTTGTTAAGCACGTTTCTTTTGTTGAATAGGGATCCACTAAGAATGTATTTTACGGAAATCAACTCCTGGGCGGAGCTGGGGGGGGGATATTGACAAAAAAAAGTTCCTTTTTTCGAACTACAAGGACTATAATAATGGAGTTTAGCTTGGATTTTTCTTTTGTTGAATTAAAATCCGTTAAATTTTTTTTTTTTTTTTTTTTTTTTTTTTTGGAGAACGACTTTCAACGGGATTTTGGGTGATATTCATAATAAAAATTTTGCTCTATTAGATTTACATTTGAAATTTTGCTTGCATGTTTATTTTACGGAGTAAAGATCCACCGAAAATTGGTTTTGAGGAAATCCACTAGGTTATGTGCAAACTTTCAATACTTCAATTTCAGAGATTATTAGAAAATAAAAATTAGTAGTTCTGTCTTTTTTTTTATCAAGAGACGAGAGTTACAGTATAAGTATATTTTCAATAAAATCGAATTTTTAATGCTAGACTTAGATATCTATCATTATATGTATATATATAAACAGTATATATTATAAAATATCATGAAATACCAGCGAAGCGGGTAGGTAACGCTAGTATATATATTAAATGCATATAAATCAATCACAATTCTATAATTTAGCAAAAATTTGAAATTATAAGAATCTAGAATAAAAATCCATTTCAAGTTATCAATGGAGAATATAAAAATAATAAAATACAACGTTTTCAAATAAGATTAAAAATTTATAAAACATCCAATGCAAACTTGGACTTAGGACCGATAAGTGAGGTTTAACTTGTTTGATGGTGCCAACCTTCCCCCTATTGCAACTTGTTAAGCTAATCTAGAAATATCCAAATTCTCAAAAATTTAAAATTTTAAAAAGTTAATACCTAAAAAATTAAGCTATTCGCCATCGCATTCTGAAAGATATTATAACATAAAAATGTTAGAATTCTAAAATAACTAAGTGCATATTATAACTGAACCACCAAACATCAAATATAATGCACCCATCTGTAAAATGGAAGTATAGAAGGAGAAAAAATCATCACTAAAATCTGTAAAATTTGAATGCTCAAAATAATAATCTATAGTTTATTCACACAAAGGAAAAATACTTCTCTCAAAACATCAACACACAAACATCCTAAATACCTGAATTTGCAATAAAATGTAATTACATAAATTATCAAAAACTCACCCATGAGGATTCTAAAAATACATCAAATTGAAGAATGGTGTTCAATATATGAATAATTTTCATCTCTTTTACAACAATCACAGCTCCCACTAATGCCACATTATAATCCAAAAGATCCAAATTCTCACATTATAATTTAAATATTTGATATTAGATGCAAACCAGATTGCATGCTAAAAGTGTTTTGATTAATCATAAAAATTTGATTGATCATTAAGAATTTTAAAATATAGTCGTGTAAATATTGGTCTATGTGAGTACCAAAATGTAACCTGTGAGTGGAATATACATATTCTTCACAGCTGGACCACTATCAAGCTGACTTTGTGGACCTAATGTTGTGTGGTGGATTTGCGCATTTCGTAAGGCCTATCGTGAAACTCGTCGCAATTAGCCAATTATGTATATAATGTATACAGAAGATATTTGAATAGTTCCCTAATAATACACATATTCAATATAGTATTTCAGTCATGAAAACAAGTTATTTCTGACCAAGGGATAAAAAGGATTTCCATTCTTATTAATACTTTTAATTTTATCCTCATTCAAATAAAGATAAGTTCTCGAAAACCTCAGAATTTACAAAATATTCAAAAGTTCTAAAATACAGGTCATTAAAATTGTAACAATTGAAAGGAAAGCAAATAGTAAAAAACAAAAACCTTTCTTGTAGTTCAAAGTAAAAAGAAAACGCGATTATATATATAAACTTGCCGAATATACAAAATACTATAAAGTTCCAAAAGCTATTTTTTAATTTGGTTTTTGGAGACAGGACAGCGTGCTGCTGCTGCTGCAAATAAAAATGCTTTTAAGCCCGATTAATGTAAAACTAATTCTGACAGTGAATACAAATGCCATAATTGGTTACTTGACTACTTATTTGAACAGTTATTTTTAAAATTTTAGCGATACAAATTTGAAGTAATTACTTTAAAAAAGATAAATTAAAAAAGACTATATGATTTTAGATGTAAAAAAATGAATAAATTTTAAACAATATTATGATATATTTATCAAACGGATGACATATTATTTCATAATTACATCAGTATGGAAGTTTTAAAATCCTTCTGTAAGCAGAAAAGATAAAAATAGCTATTTTAATGGTACATACATATACACACCTTTATTTAAATAGCAACTAACTGTAGTTTTTTGAAATAAGTCGAAATAAAATCAGACGTCACAGACATATACTCTTTGCAAAGTTTTACCGCTATTGTTTACACTTGGATTTTATCAATTTATTGCTATGACTGCTCTGAGATAAGGCTCAAACGATGATTTCGACAAGAAATAAAAACAGAACTTTCACATTCGTTAAAATGTTATAAAAGATTGTGTCTATAGATTATCAATTTATTCTCTGTTCCCATGGCTACAAAAATATTCTAGCTGGTTTTCTGAAAAGAAAATAGAATAATTCAAAAAAAAATTGTTCTTAAAAAAAAATAAGATAATATTTTTCTTCAAATGTTATGTTATACGACAGATTAAAAAAAAAATCTATTACAAATTTTTTAAACACCACTTTTAAACATAAAATATTTGGAATATTAAATTAGAAGTACATAATAAAAAATAAAATTCTTCACAACCATTTTTAGTACATATTAAAATTAAATCGGATAATTTTATTACGATACATATTAAAATTTCATTATTTCTAGGCGAATGCTGCAATCACTTTGGATTCGTTTGGACTTGCTGCTCTCCCAGTGTTCCTAAATGTCATTGGTATGGATGTTGGTGGGCATAGAGAACTCTGTAACATAACATCTGATGGATACTTTCTATTTTAATCCTTTTCTTTAGAATTTTGAAACCTTTCACAAATGTTTATTTTAAATTTCAGTATTATAAGCAACAATAAATTATTATGCGTATTTTTGTTTATATTTATTTAGGAAAATACACATTACAGAAAAAAAACCTCCAGATACAGAGTGCATGACACAAGACGAACAGCAAGAATTATAAAATTATATTTAAATTAATAGGAGTTGTCCACTACACGGGACTAAAAGATGACTCTTGTTTTTAAAAATTTTGTGTTAAGAGATATAAACGAATGCCAGCAGCTTTATGCGGCGAGAACCTCTCCTAGCGAGGGACAGTGCAGCAACTGGACATTCCACAGAGATTGTATTACAAAAACAACTCGAAACAAACAACATATTGCCAACGCATAAAAGTTAAATACATTCAATGGCGTTGGTAAAAGGCATGACAGTAAAACTAATTATTTTACACAAAATACATATAAAATAGAAATTGTGAATAACAGAAATTAAGTATAGCATATAAATGTACATACAAAGCTTATTAATAATAAAAATAAATTTGAATAATAATAAAAATATAACTATGAAAAATAATGAAAATACAAATGAAATAATAGACAAATACAATTCCATCCAAACAGGAGAAATTAGTCGAAACCCACACAGTGAGAATAAAAGAAAGCATTAAGAAACCAAACGCAATAACTTCACACAAATGAGCAATAAAAATCTCATTAGTACGGATGCTAGTAAGCATAGAAATCTATAACTCTATAAAATAGCCTTATTAATTGCTGTGTTGATCAATATCCATATAACTTTTCGTCTTCTTAAAAAAATTAATTCAAGCGTCGAAATTTGGTAGAGAAAGCCATCACTAAGTGGTGCCACCATGAAATAGCCTTCACATTTGGGGACTCGCCATGTCTTGCAAAGGCTAAGTTGCCAATATGCAGCCCATTGGAAAAAAATATTGGAACAAATCAGTTCAACTATAAAATGTTCTCCAATGTTTCTGTATAAAGTAGTTTTAAACAGTTATTCAAAAAATCGACGTTACAAAATGACACTTGCACATCTTCCTCTAATAATCAAATAAAGATTAAAATATTACTTTTTATAAATTTTAAGAGAATTTTAAAAAGTATTTGAGGTTAAACTTTTTTTAAAAAAAAGTTTTAAAATACCTTATGTATTTATTACCAGAATATTGTTTAAATTAACTTTGATTGGAAAATTTAGTTTAAAGTGAGAGGAAAACAAATTACTTCAAAATTTTAACACTAATCCGTGGAAGAACAATTTTGATTTTTTAATGGCATTTGTAAAAATTTTAAAAAATATGGTGTTCATTTCAAAATGTTATATGATAATATTTCGAAATTTTATATTTCAAAAATCGAATACAAATAAGAATTTCAGCTACGTTCAACATACTTAAACATTACTTTACATACTTTACATACTTCAACATACTTTAACATTTTTACGAACATTATAAATCATATTGAGAATTTTTTTGTTACATATTAAACTTATTAATCTATATAAATAAATAAAATTGAAGTGTCTGTTTGTAATTTCAAATTAGCAGCTTTTTACTAAATGCATTTAAAGGTATATACGGTACTTATATCAAAAAATCAATTTTAAAATTTTTGTCTGTCGGTCGGTCGGTGTCTGTTTGTTCCGGCTAATCTCGGAAACGGCTGTTACGATTTTAAAAATTCTGTCACCAGTGGAAAGCTACACTATCAGCGAGTAACATAAGGTATAATTTATCTCCACATTCCTACGGGAAAAAGAACTATGCGGGTAAAACCGTGGGACGTTGCTTACTCCCGCCAAGTTGGCTCAAAATTATGCATTTGGTGTCAATAATGGAAATTTTAATAAAAATTTTCTCACATTTGAAACAAATAACTGAACATAGTGTAATTTAGCATCTTTTAAATGGTTTTTTTTATTAAACGTCTAACGTTTATTACGTTACGCTTGTTAAATTTCAAACTCAAACTTTGAGAAATATCGCCAAGTTGGCGAACAAGTTCTCTATTCCGACAATCTCAGATATTTTAATGCAAATTTTCTATCAACTTTTAGAAAGGGAAACGAAATAAAGTTTTTAGAGAATTGAGCGCGTGATATTGAAAATTCTATGGTAATATTATTGACAGTTTCATAAAGAGTTTTGATTTATCGAATATTTATTGCTTTGAATTTTTTTAACCTAATTATACAATATTCATGTTTTGCACAAAGTTTTTCACTTATACTGAACCTAGATATTTTCCATGGAGATATTATTATGGAGGAAGCCATACAATGTTACTTGCCAATAAATTAGGGAGCTATACGCAATACTTATTTCATCTTCGTTCTTTATAATCCTCAAACCTTTTGAAATAAGTACAAAGACTATATGGCGAAAGATATTTTGCGATGATTGCAGCAAGTACAAGAAAATATGCCTTTAATTGAACACATCTACAACGAAACGCAATAAAGGTTTTCAGAATGGTTGGGAAGAAGCTACATGGTTTGGGAATGACTAGTCTTAGACGTGTCGAAGGAAATGGCTTCGATAATGAAATTTCTTGAGAATTAAACTACGATTTTATATCATTGCAACATCAAGTATAACATAATTTATCCCTCAATGAACTCCAGAACAAAGTCACGTTTTCCAACAAGTGTTACGCAAAATAGAATCCGGCAGTGGGTCATTCTTTTTTCTCGACGCCCTGGAGGAACCGGAAAAAACGTTTTTTCTAAACTTTTTTTTATGACATCAGAAAACCCAGAAGATAGCAGTTGCTATGGCTTCTTATGGTATAGCCGCGACTCTACGACCAACGTTTGTACTGCACATTCCGTTTTAAAATTATCGCTTAATCTTGCATTTGAAGATACATTCATCTAAAATTTCAGAAAAGTAGCTCTCAAGACAGGATGCTTCCCCAATGTAAACTTTTAGTGTGGATAAAAGTATCATGTCTCATAAAGTCTCATAATAATATCATGTCTCATGTCTCATCGGACTCTTCAAGATTTACGAGATAGTACAGATATTATAGGAGGAATGGTACTTTATTATATATTGGCTGGTGAATTCTGAAAAACTCTTCTTGTAATCTAGAGGAGGTACAACGGCAGATGAAATCAGAGTCTCTATTAAATCATCAAGCTTATGGGCAAAAGTTGAAAATGTAGTCTTAAAACAATATAAGAGCGCATCTTCATGATGACGTAGATTCGGAACTTTATGCAGAGGCGCAATTGAAAATCGGTTATAGATGTTTGGACGCAATTTCTGGAGGTTATATTTTACTTCCAGAGAATTTTGTAATGTAGAAGAAAATGATGTAAATTTTACTGCTCAAATTTACCCGGGCTTGCAACAAAATTTAAATTGGGATCAGTGGTTGCGCGCAAGATCAATATTGGTGCCTAAAATTCCATTGTCCATAAAATCAACATTGAAAATTTAAACGACGTGCAGGGAGGGGGTGGGAATTGAAGAAATATTTATCAATGAATACAATCATGGATAAAAAACAAAGTACTTCATATCCCCGGAGTTCTTAAATAACTTGAACTTTCGGGTGTACCCTCACATATACTTCAATTAAAACTAAATGTACCAGTTATACTTATGCAAAATCTCGATGCTCCTCGACTATGTAAAGGAACGAGGCTTTGGATTACAAAACTGATGCAGAATACACTTGGTATCAATGTTTTAACATATGTCATGAAAAGGATAGTGTTATCGTACTCGAATTCCAAGTTTCCCCACTGACCTATGTTGCTATTAACAAAGCTAACATTTCAGGTAGCAGGGGTGCATATGGAAAAGCATTGTTTTTCCATGGCCACTATATGTAACCTAATCGGTGTGTCCAATGCCCAATCTTCACATATTTGCAACTGACGGAAGAACATATAATATGGTATACAGTACATTTTAGAATAATATTCTGTTTTGAGCTCTTTTAAAGAGGAATTATATAGTTACTGAATTTTTGTTGTTAATTACACTCATGTCCATAAAGTAAGGATAATTCAGAATCACACAGAAATTGAACTCTAAAATAAAAATTTCACCTGTAGAATTATCACACACATCTTGAAGAAGAATATGCAAATTACAGGAAACCACCAGATGGCGCGGATAGTACGTAACAATGACGAGAGTGTTAGAGAGGGTATATAAGGAATGGGGCAAAGAAGTAAAATTGTTCACAAGCGCTTTAAAAGCCTTTCAGTGCAATACCGCATAGTTATGGCACAAAGGAAGTATTTGGATGATTTTTTACGTGGTAGAATTATAGTACAACTGGAATGTGGAAGTACCCAGCTTAAGTATCCGAGGAACTTGGAATCGCCCAGAGTGTCATCTCCAGGCTTTGGCAACGATTCCAAGATGATGGAATGTGAGTAGATGTTGCAGCACAGGTCGCCCCGAGTTACAACGCCGAAAGAGGACCGGGATTTGGCAGTTACTGCCAAAGAAACAGACGGAGCACAGCATCGGACCTATCTCGTCAGCTCTCTTCAGGCTACGGTACGACAGTTTCAAGGCAGACCGTGTACAGACGCTTGGGACACATTGGTCTATATGCGCGTAGGCCTGTCAGATGTGTTCCCTTACCGCAACTTACTGTCGCCTGCGATTAACCTGGAGTAGAGAGCATGCATTGTGGACACCGCACAGTGGTCTTGTGTGATGTTTTCCGACGAGTCCAGGTTTAGTTTGCAGTCTGATTCTCCCGGACTTTCATATAGAGAGCTCCAGGAACCCGTTACCACCAAGAAACACCATTGAACGACACCGTTACGGTGGTGCAGGATGGCTCGTTTGGGAGGAATTATTCTTGGTTCCAGAACTGACCTGCATGTTCAGAGTGTAACGATGACAGGCCACATCTATCGGGATGTCATTCTGGAACAACATGTACGTTTGTTTCGGGCGCCATGGGTGCTGAATTTCTGTTTATGGATGACAACGCCCGTCCTCACCGTGCAAACATTGTAGATGAATGCTACAATCGAGGATATCACCCGTATGGATTGGCCAGCATACTCACCGGACTTGAATCCAATAGAGCATATGTGGGATATGCTTGGCCGATGAATTGCAGCCCGTCAACCCCCTCCCACCTGTCTACCGAACTTCGGAGGGTATTGTTTGATGAGTGGTGTAATATTTCCAAGATCAGATTGATAATTTGATACTCAGCATGCGTAGGCGTTGTAAGGCTGTATTGCATCGTCCGGGAACATACTCCGTATAACCATCATACTAACATGTTATACTGTTTTTGTAAATAGGTTCTTTTTTAAAATTGCTTCAGGGAGTAAAAATTGCAATTTTTATTAATTATGTAAACATATAGCATCTTTTTGCTCTTACTTTTGTTTAATAAATAGACTTTACAATAAGTCAAATTTGTTTTGCTTCTGTCTCTTTCTTTGCCTGAACTTCATTATCCTTAATGTATGGACATGAGTGTATTATAATAAATTACGTTTTCAGTTTTTTAAACTAAGCTCAATTTTAGAAATTTTAAATTTTATTGCTTACAGTCAAGCAATAAAAAATTACCTTATTATATTATTTACTTTATAATGATAATGATTACGACTTTGACAGTTATTTAAAGACATCAACGCGAGCGGAGCCGCGGGTAAAAGCTAGTCTATAACTATAACATGAGTTTTTATTGGCTAGAATCTGAACATATTTAATATTTTTTACGGTTTCGCAGGCGTACGTTAGTAAAGTGTGTACCTTTTCAGACAATTATCAATACTATGATAATAATAATAATTTTACAATTACAGGAGTCCTATTTTTAATGGAAATTTCAGAAACTTCGTCAAACAAACAAATTTGTAAGATGCTCACACATTAATACAATTTAATCCGAAAGACAAATGCGGATTTTCCATTATATTTTTAGTTAAGTAATTATATTTTGAGAGTTCTTTGACGCATTAAAACTCTAATGATATAAATTCTGTGTGTGTGTGTGTGTGTGTGTGTGTGTGTGTGTGTGTGTGTGTGTGTGTGTGTGTGTGTGTGTGTGTGTGTGCGCGTGTGTGTGATTTCCGTTTAGCAATTTAAAAAACTGCATCGCATATTTTTGTTACTTAAAAACATTTATATTTGAATTTAATTTCTTAAGAGCAAATGCTTTCAAAAATTTCCTTTTAAATTTTTTTTTCCTACGTCTGTCTACATTTAGATGCAAAGCCTAGCATATTTTAAAATTTTCTTTCAAAATAGTTTTAAGGGTCTAAGGTGTTAAAATTTTTTTTCGAATTTTCGAAAAAAATATATCTTGTTCTTCATTTTTTTCTGAACATTTTGATACTAACCACGTGACAATACTCTAAAAACTTCGAAAGTTATTCAAAAAATTGCAAACAGCAATTTAGTCATAACAACTTTTAAATGGACACATGCCACGCCCATTTATTTTTAAATTCATGCATACCATTTTTTTTTGTTTTTAATAAGCCTCATGAAATATTTTAAGCGCTTGAGTTGATCAGAAGGAAGCCTGCAACTCAACACATTCATTCTGCTGTGTTTTGATTCTCTTGTGTTTACTTTGGTACACGTTTTTTTAAAACGCTTATCTAAAGCGAAGATTTTGTTGTTTTATTTTGAAAAAATCGTTGGGCAATGTGCCCCAGGAAAAGATTTAGAGGAAATAAATATTTAAAGGTAAGTGACTCACATGTTACAGATATAAACATACGAAGAAGTGTGTAGAAATGAAAAGTACAAGTAAGTGTGCCGAAATGAAAAATGCTTCTAGTAAAAAACTTTCAGGAATTCTGACTTCATTAAAGTCAAATCTTGTTAAGGTAAGTGAAAACTTCAAAGAATATCGTATTTTTATTTTATTTAAACCTTTAGCTCTATTTTGTCAGTATCATGCTGTTTAAAATGTCATAAACCATTAACAATTAATGAAAAATCCACTCGTGGTTTATGTTCGAATTTTGAAATACATTGTAAAAAATGTGGGAGTATTTGTACTTTTTCAAGCTGTGAAAACATTGGGAATAAAAATAATGCTCCAGAAATTAACAGAAGATCTATTTTAGCAATGGGATGCATAGGTCAAGGTTTAGAGTCATTAAAAACCTTTTTTCTGTAATGAGTCTTCCTAATCCTGTTGAACAAAAATCATATGATTATTAATAATAAACTTTCACTTGTTATGAAGGAAGTCGCCGAAAAGCATGAACAGGGCAGCTGTCGAAGAAAATTCTTCGTTACCTGATAACATTTTAACGGTAAGTGGTGATGGGACCTGGAAGACGAGAGGACATTCATCGTTGATTGGAGTATGTACTCTAATAGGGGCGAAACAGGTAAGGTTTTGGATGGAAGTGTTGTCCTCATTTTGCAAATGAAGCGACAGTTATAAAGGGGTAAAGTTTGGTATCAAGTACAATAAATGGCAAAGAGCGCATAAGATTTCATGTAGAAAAAATTATTCTGGCTCTGCTGGTAAGATGGAGGTTGACGGGATGTTGAGGATTTTTAATCGATCAGAAAAGCTTCAACCTGAAATATTCGAACTACATAGAGATGGCGACACAAAAACATTCAATGCCCTTTCTGAAAACAATCCATACGGCTATGACCATCTTATTCAGAAAATAGAATGTGTAGGCCATGTGCAAAAGAGAATGGGTACAAGACTTAGGAAGCTTAAATTAGTATATGGTAAGAAGAAATTATCTGATGGTAAAACTATAGGCGGTAAAGGTAGGTTAACTGATAGTTTAATTGATAAGCTTGCGCATTACTATGGTAATGCTATTCGATGCAATTCTACTAGTGTAAAGGAAATGCGGAAAGCCATTTGGGCTGTTTGGGGTCATTCTTGCAGCACCGATGATGAACCGATGCACTGATTTTGTCCTACAAATCCAAATACATAGTGTAAGTATAATGCCGCAATTAATAATAATTTACAAAATTATAAACACAAACCCTCAGTTGCGAAAGCTGTTCGAGATGTAATTAAGCCTGTATTTGCAGACTTATCTCATCTGGCACTCCTGAAGAAATGCTTAGGAGGTAAGACACAGAATCCTAATGAAAGTTTAAATTCATTAATCTGGAAGTTTTGTCCGAGACGATTGATTCTAGCCTTCAGATTGCAGAGATTGCTGCAAATCTAGCAACCAGCATTTTTAATGATGGAAATCAAATACTTATTACTATTTTAGAGAAATTTGGCTTAAAATTAACAAAAATGTTTGTGTTCCCTGGCTGAACGTGACAATCGTCGAATCTTTACGTCAAGAAAGAGGAGCTCAACGTCATCGTTTGAAGCTCGCAGAGATTAAAAAAATTAAAAAGAGTAAGAAATTGAGCTGTTTGAGCAACAGGAAGGCATATCCTATGATCCTGGAGCATTTTAGCATGTAAGTTTAAAATTTATTTTCTCAAATTCAATTTAAAACTTTAAAGCCTTTTTTCTCAGTTTGTGTTTTTTTCACTTACGCGCATTGCGTTTCAAAAACTATCATACTTTGATGCATAAAACTTTACAGAATTATAAACTCTATCATAATCTTTAAATCCTAGCTATTTATAGTATTACATATTTGTAATTTTTTGAAAAATTTAAAAAAAATAAATTTTTTGAAAAAATTTTAAAAATGTACTTTTTTTATTTTTAAAAATATTATTTTTATTCTTTTATATCTAATCGCTACCATCTAATAAGGATATATTTGACTTTATAAATCAACTTATTGCTAGTAATTAGAATTATTATTTCAGAAAATATCATGCGCGTCGTAAAACTTACTATTTGTTTCTTACAAAAATTTTTCTTATATTTATGTGCTTATTATTTTTAAAATTATGATTATATTTTAGACATTTTATACTTTTTTGAAACTTTATTCCTTTATAAAAAATGTGTAAAAGAATCAAATTATTTCATTTTAACCTCAAAGAATTATTTCTAGTCGAAAATTGTTCATATTTTGTGCTCTCGAAACATTTTTAACACCCTGAGACCCCTTAAAAAAAATA
>BMAO01004855.1:0-26838 GCA_019973975.1 Trichonephila clavata
TATTTTTAATTAAGTTAATTAATCTCTTAATAATATTAAAGGCAACCCCGGACGAAGAACGTCCTCAATATTCTTTATATTTAGTGTTAAGGTTGTGAAAGACAAAAATATCGTTTTACATAAATAAGCTGTACAATGATGTAAGACACTGTATTGCTGTTTCATAGTAGATACTGTACTGTAGGAGACGTATGATACTGTATTTCTGTAATTCTTCTGTAACTCCTAGCCAAAAATGTTCTAAGTGCTACGTATTATTATTTTTGGCGAACAAGTTAATTTATACAAAAAATGTATATAAAAAATTCTAAAATATTTGGCAACCTGGTTAAGAAACACTGAGCAAAATGAATCAATCTATTTACAGTATCTATCGCATGTCTGCTAGTCTTACTTCGCGATTAAGATCAAGAACTGTCTTTTTCTTTACTCTTATTTTATATATAACAGAAATAGGCAACATTTTTTCCTCGATGGAAATTGTTGATTTGGTCTATCGGTATCTTTATTATCCGATTCTATAAAGCCTATTTCTTTTGAGTTACCCTGGAAGGATATACTTGAATAACTTATTTAAGATTTCAGTTAGTCAACATACTACAGCTTAAATTTATTTCGTACATTTTATTATGAAATTTTTAAAATTGCTGTCAATCTTTGATACAACGTCGTTTTTTGTAATAATCTTTTGTAAAATGCAGATGCATTTTTCTTAGAACTAATGAAATATTCTCGTTAAAGTTTATTAACTCAGAGCTGCGTTTAATTTTTTTAAATTGTTTAAATTCAACTGATAGTAACAAGAAAAGTAAGTATATACTAGGAAAAAATTAAGGATAAAAGGATATCATAAGTGCTTTAAATAAGTAGCAAAGTTAAATCTAGCTAATAACTATAGAAATTTAAAAAATTCATTAACATTATATATATTTACTAATAGTTATTTATAGGATACACAGCACTTTTATGCACACACACAATGCATATTTTCATTCTTTTCAAGAAATATGCGAGATTTAAAATTAGAAATGTGTCTGGTGAGAAAAATTTTGCAATACCTAAAAATATTTTTATAAAATTAATGCACTTAATTTGTATTAGATTCAAAATAAAATCATTGCAAAATTTAATGGTTATTTTTATAAAAAATGCTAGAATAGTGACTTGTTTTTTACAATTGGAAAATGGGATAAAGTAGAAAACAAATATGATTTTACGTAAGTGCTTCATATAATGTCATGTACTATTTTTTTGAAATTTGTCAAAAATTATGTTGGATAAAATTTCTGCTTTAAATCGTTAAATTCCAAAGCTCTTATACTTTATTTATAACTTAATTTCGTCATAAATCATTTGTGAAGATAAAAGCGACCAATAACTTAATGATGCCAAGGATTATCTTAAGCTTCTATATAATTTGTAAATCTGATTGCAATTTTAAGAATTGCAATCTGGTGCTTCAAATAATGAAAAATCTCTTGTTCTTAAGATAAAAACCAGCACCTGGAGACTAAGAATTTTTAATCGCATATATGCCGTGAATTTAAAATAATAAACTAATATTGGTAAGTAAATATTTTTGTCCTCATTACTTTGGAAATTACAATTTGGTTAAAATATTAATTCTTATTCAAAATTAACAAAATATTGAGACAGAGCTATGCAGTTACGAAAAATAAGTGTTTTTAAAAATTTGTCTTGAGATTTACATTTCTAAGTAAAAATAAATGCTCCTCCTTCTTTAAAAGTGAATATTCTCATACTACCATTAATAAACAATATATTACACATTTGGATTTTACAAAATAACATGGATGAGCATATGATATGAGTGTATGTAAATCACAAAATATAAAAGCTGCAGAAACATTCTGCATTTTATTATTGTGCATATAAACAAAGTTCGTTTGCTGTCATATATTATGTTATTTTAAAAATAAATTATGAAATACTTTTTTTTAAAAATATGGAATAAATTGTTATTACTTTAAGGTTTTACTTTAACACGTTGAAATGACCAAATTCTGTCAAAAAAACATATTTTTTGTTTTTATTTTATTGAACAGAGCTATCTTTTGGCTTTCCAAAACATTCTTTGTTTTGTTGCAACGTTACTAAAGTCAAATTATAAACAGTTTTGTAAAATTAAAAAAAAAAAAACGGAAGTGAATCTTAAATCTACCGGAAGTAGGCATTTAAATGGCAAAATCTGTTAAAAATTACAATAGTTTAAGGAGCAGTTTTTTAGGAAATACAGTTTTAAAATTCTTTTTTAGGAAATGATGCAAATAATTTCGTGTTTTAAAATTTAGTGGCAACACAACATTTCTTCCAATAGTTTGGAAATAAGTGATTGTGTTTACAAACTTTTCAAATACTTTTAGCTCGAGTATTTTGATTGATTTTGCTAACGTTGCCATTCTTTTTTGCGAAATTTTAGTTTTATTATTTAAATTTTGTTTCCTCTTAACTTATGGATATAGTCGCAATATAATCGAAATTCTACTCGTAAATATAAGTTTAAAGGCAATAGATACACTAGTAAGATCAACAAAAATAATATCAACAAAAATGTCAGATCTGCAATTATTGCAAGTGATATTAAACTTCAGAATGATTTTCAAAAATATCAAACACTGTGGAAAATCAAGATAAGAATGCAATTTTAATTAAAAAATTTTAAGTAATGTGATTTCCTTATTATGCTGTTCTGAAAATAATATTCAACTTTTTGAAGATTCTGTGTTTGGTTTAGCTTCTAATATGATATTAAAATGTAAAAACTATACATTTTTCAGCTCCTTTCGTACATCCATGACATTTTACAAAATGCATAGTATCAATCTTTCTTTTGTTTTCGGTTTAAGAATCATTGAAAAGGGATACTCTGCTGCAAGGAAGCTGTGTTCAGCTATCAGTGTGAACTCTCCTTCTAGACAGATTTTAGATGTCATGGAAAAAAAAAATAGAACACGTTTCTAATAACGTTGCATGTAAAATTATGAATGAGGTTGCAGTTGATTTTCACAAAAAAGAATAATTTCGATGAAGTTCTTCAATGAGGTGTGTCAGTCGATGGAACATGGCACGTAGAGGACACTTGTCTTTAAATGGACGTGTTAGTGCCATATCCATAGATATTGGTAAGGTTTTAGACATTGAAATGTCAAAAATGTGCAGATTATGTCCGAAAGAAACCTGAAGACAGAATTTCTCATGAGTGTGTTAACATGTTGGGTCATCTGGCGTGATGGAACCTATTGGTGTGTTCGAATATTTGAAAGATCTGTTCAGATGAAAAAATTAGAATATGTGCATTTTTATGGAGATGGGGATTCTAAAAGTTTTGATGCGCTTAAAAATGTTTATGGTGAAAACAGTGTTTAAAAATTTGAATGTATTGGCCATATTCAAAAGCCGGTTGGCTCAAGGCTTTGAAAGTTGAAGCTGAAGCAAAAAAGGTCAGGGAGGTCTGGGAAATTAACTGATAGTTTCATCGATATACTGCAAAATTATTATGGTATGTATCAGATCTAATGTCAAATAACATAGAAAAAATGCAAAATGCAGTAATTGCAGCATTTTTTCATTGCTGTTCCAACAAAAACCAACCGATGCATGGTCAATGTCCAGTTGGACCCGACAGCTGGTAGCAAATTTCAAAGAGCTAAATTTGAAGGAAGATGCATATGCTTATGCTTACACGGTAAATGCATATAGCACGGTAATGCTTACACGGTAATGCGTGTAATTTAATGGCATTCTGTGGAAATTTATCCGAAAGATACTTTTGTCGAGTTACAAACTCTGAGATTAGGAGCTCACATGGCTGTCATACAATTTAATAAAGGTTTTCAAGGATTGTTAGATGTGTTAAACCAAGCTCAAATACAAATTGGTGTCAACACTGTAAGAGGTTTTTCTCAACTCGATGAAGAGCGCATTACTGAATCAATACGTCATTCATTATCTGAAGTAAAAACCGCCATAAAAAAATAGATCACGAAGGAAAACAAAATTAGCCAAAGCTGAAGTACAAGAGGGCATAACATACAAATCTAGAGAATTGTAGCTTTTTATATTATAATTTATATTAAAACAACAAAAATTTAAACTTTAAATTCATTTTTCTCCAATTTGTTTTTTACGCTTAATGTATTCACGTTGAGTCTGATAACTAAAATATTATGAATGTATTGCTATAAAACTTTTTGAACCTGAGACTTATATTATTTTCTAGAGTATGTACTGAAATATTTCTTATTGTATAAATAATTCTTGATTTGTGGCCACTTATTTAAATAATGGTCTCATAAAAATGACACATTTCCTATAATATTTACTCTATGAGCTCTAAAATTTTTAAATTTTAATAAAACGTTAAAATTTTGGTACATACTCTAGAAAAAGACATTTAATTTGTTTTAGTAATACTTTTACTGATATAAATTATTTACTTTTTTTTCTAATTGCTTTGAAGTTTTTCAAAAATATTGCTAAAATTTTACTTATAATTGTGATTTTTGTAAAATTTAGATATTTTTTAAAAATATATTGTTAGTTAAATATTAGTATTTATTGGTATTCATCCCTAAAAAGCACTTATAATGTTTAAAATGCTATTTTTTTTTTAAAAAAGTACTCCGAACGTGTTCGGATATCTTAAAGAAAATATTTAACTTTTAGAAGAAATCATATGTACATTTATTCTTAATCTATTTATTCAAAAAATTAAATTGTCCAATCTATCTAGAAAAATTCAGAAATAATTGCAAAATTTTATTCAACTCTCCAACAGAAAAACAAATACTTTACACTTATTCAAATCAATTTATCATATGAAATATTTATTTATCTCCAAAAAAATCAGTGTAAATTCTATCAAAATTCTAATAGAATAATAATTTTTTGATGACTAGTGTTAAATCAATTATGATTTTAAAATTTACAGAAAAAGAGCTGCTAACGCTAACATCCTCAAAAGAAGCTTTATAAATAAATTTTTTAACTTTTTTATCCATAATTGTAATTGCCACGTTTAAAAGCTCTTTTTTTAGTTTTCCTTTGGTTTATGTATTATTTATTACTAGTTTAAAGCATTAGATTACAGAGGTAAAATAATTTCATTTTTCAGTCCTTTTTAATAATTTATAATAAAAACAATAGTATTTAATGTAAGAATAATAATTTACTTCTTCACTCCTAAAACGTTATTTATATATATTATAATATATATTAGAAAAAATAAAACTATGCCTTAATTTTGATACTTAAGCTTTATTTATCATGTTGACGCACACATTTATCAAGGACGCACACATTTTCTACCCAACAATGTGCGTCATGAAAAGAAATATATGATTTGTATGTGTTATTGAAAAAAAATTTGGATCATTCTATGATACAAAGATACATTACTTTTTTCGGTAGAAATCACAGATGTTTTCAATGATATTAAGACAGATAAGGAATAAAATGCTCTCTTGCATCAAATGAAAAAACGAAAATTCTCCACAATGGACATAGCTGAAGAAATTTAAATGGAGTCTTATATATCATTGAAAATGCTTCTTTTTATGACCATAATAAATAACGGAAATCGTATTAAAGATTCCCATCAAAATATTAGGATATGTTCAAGGAATCTCAGGATTCTACACTCAGTTTAAATTCATGTATCTCGAATATAACAACATGGGAACTTATTTTTGAAGGGATTTTTTCCTTGAATGTTTATCCTTAAATATCTAAGGATAAATATGTTAAATGTGTTTATATATTCATGTTAATATTTTATCACTTGATTATAATGAATCTTATGTTTATTTTTTTATTATTACTTGTTATCAATATGATAGGCTCATTCCATTATAGTTTTGAGAAAATACTTTAAATGAATTACACTTTTTTTAAAAAAAATATAAATGACCATTAACTTTGCATATAGAGTGTAGTTTAGATTTTCATTTATATTTCTATAATTCCTAATTCATTTAGAATCTTCTTTGCAATCGATTGTTCATAGATTATTTTTCTAATCAATTAATTAATTGTATTTAAATCGTATTTCAAAGAAACACAAGAGCTATTGGAGACAGTTCTCGTAATCATGGTTCATCGTCAAATGATTGGAGAGACATCTGGCGATGAAGCTAGAAACTCAATATGCACACTTTTCAACCACGCTGCGAAAGGGCTTGTAACTCACGACAGAATTAATTTGTAAAAGTTCGTTCTATCGATTGTTTTCTAGTAGCATCAAGATTCAAAATCGCAACTGAGCAGAAAAAAATACCAGCTTCTTCCTGGACAAAACGACTCGTCCACCTTCACCGCATTGATTATTTCAAAGAACTGAAGTAAAATAATAGATATATTTACATGTTGTAGAATTTTTACAAAAGCATTAAGAAGAACCCCAAAAATTTGATTTTTTTAGAGGGTAGAACATGTAAAATACCCGAAACTCTTCATGTATTGCAAGTTTTTTACGTCAAATTATTTCTATTTTCTGCACCTTCACATAATTCTTTCTTATACTTTTAGAATTAGTATATAGTTTTTTTTCATCAGAATAGGAAATCTTGTATTATAAAAATTTTAAAATACTTCCTTGGCATTTCTGTCGAACCCCCATAAATACGAACTTGTAATGCAGAATTTCATGAAAATTTGAAGAAAAATTGATGTTTATGAAGAAAAAGCAATTCTACTAAAACATAGACACCATCCATAATGACAACTCCTTCTTTAGAAATCAATTTTAACAATAACTGCCATGTGTGATATAAACAGAATAAACTAAATCAATAAAACATAATTTAGATTAGTTTGAACAATTAATAAGTTTTGTTTAGCTGATATAATGATTGTTATTCGTGTTAGCTTCTTTTTTCTAGATTGTACAGGCTGGTTTTTCATCTTCGCTATTTGAACTAGGAAAAAATAATTGTAGTTGTCTTATCTGTTTTGCAAAGGACCGTGTATTAGCAAATAAATAAAGCTATTTAAACAAATAAAATCAGTTGAAGTGAATTTATATCTTTGAATTTAACTAATAGTAAAAAGAAGAAATTAGTCTTTCCTTATATACATGCATCAATAACAAAAGACTAATTGCAGAGAATTCGCAAAAATTCAATACAAAATATATATAATTCATACCCTGGTTGATCTAACAACTATTATTAGCTTGTAGTTAAAAAACAAATATTATCCTCTTAATATTTGAATTCGGTAATGCAAAATATTTACAGAAAAGAGAGAATTGGAAAACAAGTTTTAAATAAAAATAATAATTTCATACTGTTACACAATACCATAATTGCGTAAAGTATTAGAAATCATGCTAATTTATTCTGAGGTTGTTGCGAATAACTTATAATTAATATATAAGTATCGAATAGTTTGTCAGCGTTGATGCTAAAAAAGATAATACAAAGAAAAAAATTAAGTTAGAAAGTTATTTTCCAAAAACGCAACAAATGTATTGTTTTTAATTTTGTATTAAATTTCATTAAGTTCTCCCAAATGTATTTGTCTCATTATTTTTTTTAAAATACGTGCATATATACATATCTATGTAAATAAAATGTTGTCTAATAAACTTAATTTTGTTGAATATATGCTTTTTTCTTGCAATATCCTATAAGAAGAAATTCCTTCAACACGAAAATATATTTCAGCCCCTCATTCACTTTTGTGTTAAACGATTTTCACAGCATGTGTAAATAAGAGTGAAAGTAGCTTTTACTCAAAAATCATTGCCGTGACTGCCAAAATAAAGTAAAATTGCATGTGTAACTATTATTTTTAAAATATTTTTAAATTAACGTAATATGTTATCATTTAATAACCTCATATAATATTAAAAAGTAATTGCATCTTTAATATTAGTTTACAAAAGGAAAAGGGAATTATTAGACAAATGTGACGCCTTTACTACTTATACCATAAAATGTTTGATTCAAGAAGATAAATTAATATTAATTACGGGAGGTACACTGCGGTCGACGACCCCCTAACGACTGACCAACCCCTATTGTACAAACTACACGACTGTTTATACTCATTGCTCAAATTGTAGAACTACAATTTACATGAATTATGTAGTTCTATAATTGCTCATGAGCAAATAATGTTTTGTTCAATGATACACATAAACCGATATTTTCAAAATTCGTCTCCTATGATTAATAGTCATGGCAAATGTCAATCTTACAGAGTACACGTTTAAGTACGAATTGCTTATACATACACGTTGGCATCGTTTTTCGAAACCATATGGATGCTTTTGAAAATTACTGGAGAAATCTGTAGCATGACGATTTATAACTTAAGCGTATTTTCCGAGAAAGTGGTGAAAGGTAGGGAGATGGGACATCCTAGGAAAATCGTTCTTGGTGCTCCTCTTTAGTTAAATTAAAATATTTAAGATGTGCTTTTACTAACTATACCTTGTGTATAGGTAAATTTATTACAGCGCCATGAAAAACTTTTTTATGTACAGGCAGATTTACATAAAATTTCTTTTAAAGATATACATTTAGAAAACTAAAAATAAATAGATATATGAAATTCCACAAAATATCCTAAGCATTACACAGCAATATATGGGAGAAATATATATATCTTAAAGCAATATTTGTAAAACTTTGATAAAAAATGTTTAAATCTAAAAAAGAAAAGAAATCAACATAAAATTAACTTGTAGTTCTTTACTAAGGAATTCGAACTTACACAAAAAGACCCTAAGGAATAATATGACGAAAATAAATGCTACGGATATCTATGCATAAGAAAAAAAATACTTGATTAAAAATTCCGCGATTGGAAAACATGTACAAAATAAAACAGTATTTAATAATGATACAAACAAATAAATGGGTTTTCAAATATTTAAAAAGAGGAATTATGAATTTTTTAACAATTTGTTAACAGAAATTTTTTTAAATTATATTTTTCTAGAGAACTACACCGCCATAAAAAAAAATCTTTTCCGTGAAGTGTTTTAAAAATAAGACAATATGTTTGTTTCATGAATAGTGGACTAGATCTTTTCTTTAATTACTTTTTTCTCATATTTTTTTTAAAAAACTACTAATTAATTACTCAAACACTGTCAAATTAAATTTTATTCCGACATTTTTTTCTTCTTCTTAGAATCCTACTTCTTTCCTTAAAATATCGAAAAAAAATGCACTTAACTAAGGGAAAACTGGAGTTTCTTTTTTTAAAAAATGCCATTAAATGCTTAGTTCAAAGGAAAAGAATAACAGCTTTTAATAATACAAATTAAGCAGGTTGCGTGTTTTACTTTTTGACCTGACTCATTTTTAAAATATTCATTATTTAAAGGAAAATTGCTGCACTTCTCGATTCTCCTTTCATGTGTCTTAAATTATATTTTTATCTGGAGAAAGAAGAAATAAATTATTTAAAAAAATGTAATATTATTTCATTAGAAAACAATGAAAAACTATGTTGTATGAAGAAGGTATCAAGTTCATTTTCACGATTCAAGATTAAGACGGATTATACGTTATTTCATCATCTAATCATGCTTCATAAAAAGGCTTAAAGAATTTTCTATTCAATTAAAAAATCCTTTCACAAATGACTGAATGATTTAAAATATATTTAAAGATTTTTTATCTCCTTAGGAGGAAAAGGATTTATTACTTATGTTTCAAATAGAGATATTCAACAAAAAGTTATAAATGAAATTATTCGGGAAATAATTCCAAAAATTTTTTAGAAAAGATAATTGCAAAAAATTTATATGTTAGAAACAATTTTGATTCTTGGTTTGATATGAACTTGGTGAAAACTAATAAAGATTTTGCTTTCGAAAATGCAAAATAAAAGTATTTGTTACTTGAAAAACGCATAAGTTTTAATGCATTTAATTTTCAATCAGCAAATTTTATTTTATACACTTCAGAAGAGAACATCTGGTAGTTTCAAATCATTTTCAAATTTTCTCTATAAACTCATTAATGCTAATTCAAAGTTTGGTGGTGATTTTGATATAGCTTAGTGGTTTTAGTCATAAACTCGTGGTCGGGGTGTCGCGGGCTGGAATCTGCTTCAATCCAATTTTCTAAATCTGTAGAGCTCTAGTTTCTCTTTTTGGCGTGGTGTGGTAGTTTTTAGAGGCCGTGCCAGAGATCAGGTGTTGTCCTCGTCGCTTGACCGAGGTTCAAAATTTTGAGGTCTGTCGCCATTATCCTTTGCATTGATTTATAGAGCGACGTTAATGAGATTGTGTACCCCTCATACTGACAATGTTAAATTGAACTTCTTTATGCATCTTTTTCTCAGAAACTGTTAAATATTAAAACTTCAAATTTTGTCTGTATACTAATTACATTTTAAAATTTATGCTGAAGTGAGGTTTCTCCCAAACATATTGTTTAGTTTTTTCAAAAATTATAACGTAAAAGTATCACAATGAATTTTTTGAAAATTGTCATTTTTTTATGATAACTGCTCTCTAGAAAAATATTTTGGGAAAATACCCAAAATCTCACTTCAGTATATATAGTTACATATCGAAAATATGCAGTAAAAATTGCATGTGTATCCATACAGTAGATTCTGAGAAAAAGGTACACGCAGTTTGAAAAACATCATTTTAAGAAAAATGCATTTTTAATATGAAATGTCACTTCATCACAAAAATTATGAATTACAACCTGTATTTGTCCCATTTCATTACAAATTAGATCTATATTTATTTTAAGACTAATTTTGTTTCCCATTTTGTTCTCAAATTGCCCGTAAAATACATTCATAGAATTTTTCAGTTTTTGTCTAAAGAAATATTTTGTAGCTTTTGCATAAATTTATTTCTAAAATTCCGTATCAATCTTTGAAAATTTTTTAGCTTTGATGCATTACAGATATCAAAATTGACTATAAAACATCATAAATTTAGTTTGAAAATGCATCAGTACGGAGTTTTTTTATATGAATTTGAGATTGCATTTGGAAATACATGATTATACAAGATTCCGAAATTTTTCATTAGGGTTTTATCTGTTCACATGCAAACACAGTTTCTAAAGTTTTAAGATTCAAAAGTTTTTTGAAACTGGATAAATGAATTAAATGGCAAATGGCAAAGGACAGCCAAAATAAAATTATTTTTATGTTTTTAAACTTGAAATGTATGTATTTTTTGCATGTAACAAACTTCTCGCAACGGCAATAAACATCACATTTGATGTATCATCCTATACCTTTTTCTCAGAAACTATCAAACATAAAAATTTAAGATTTTGATTGTATATTAATTAGACATTTATATTTATACTGAAATGAAATTTTTTAAGTAAATTATAATTAGTTTTTTTCAAATACAAAATTTTACGGAGCATCATTATGAATGTCATTTTTTGTTACGAAATGTGGTTTTTAGCAAAATGTTTTAATATTTCAAAAACATCACTTCAATGTACACAATGGCATTTAATGTAACTGGGACGTCTGCGACAAGAAAAAATGTACTTTTTTTACACCAAACTTAAATGGTTCTCACTTTTTAAATTAAAAGAAATGAAAGTAATTCTATTTTAAATTACTAATTAATCGGTATGTGAACAATAATAATCAATAACTATTTTTTTTCAAGGCATGTTCTTACCTTTAGGTACATTTTGCATAAAATCCACTGCATATATAGCTATAAAATTTTACAGAGTTTTTACAAACATAAAAGTCCATAAAATGAATAAAATGAAATTTAAAAAAATTAACTTATAAAAATTTTAAAAAATGGAAATATAGTGATTCAAATTTACTTTAAATTTTATGCAGAAAATATGCTATATCTAAAATTTGTGAATGTTTATTTGAAAGAAAAATTCATTCACTTAGTTGAAAATTTGTGGATCATATGATATGCAAAATATCAGCACAAAGGTAAATCAGATTTTGAGAAAAGTGTACCGGAATCATCAAGAAAATGCATTTTGAGAAAATTGCAAATAAAGATATTTTCATATATGATTTGCAAAATGATATTTTTAATTCAATATGAAGCCATACTTTAATTAATTGGACTATTTTACATCATTTCCAAGTTTTTAAATTGTAAGTTTAAAATTCTAGATTATTTACAAGTCTTTTTAACTACTCTTTCCCTACTTCAACAACACGTGTTATCAATGATTCACAACTTCCATTTAAAATACCAAAACTTTATGTCTATTAGATTTAGTATTTTTACTTCACTTTGAAAATCCTCATAACAAGATATTAAAGAATTCCTTACACATATTTTTATTGTTATAAAAATACACAAAGAAAATGTCTTTGACGAATGAAATTTAAAAGTTATCTAATTTAAATGGAATTACGTTTTTAAAAATTATAGCGACAGAATATCTGATTTTGTACTCATACATATGAATATTTATTTAGTTTAAAGTAAAACCAACAATTATAAACATTTTGAGTTGTTCATGAGCATTCAAACGTTAACAATAAGCAGTTAGGAAAAACGAAAAGCCTTTTAATGAAATGTTACAGGCTGTGTGTTTAATTTAGAATAATCGTCAAGATCCACATTGTACTATATCCACTCGATTTATAATTTAAGAACTATACTGAGTATTTATAAATGCAAAACTTATGAAACTTTTCGGAAACAATTTTATTTTAAAATTTTGTAACTTATTTAAATTTTCGTAAATTTTGCACAAAAAATGTAGAATTTTCAATAAATTTGAACATATAATATGGAAACATCACATTCTTTATATAGAAAAATCAGTTATTTACAATAGATATTATATACAAAATGAATTTTAAGAAACTGTACCTGAATCATAGTTACATCACATTTGTTTCCAATTTTAAAATTCAATTTTCTAGGGTTCTATTTATCGATTTCTCATAAATAATTCATCTATGGATGAAGCGAAGTGCCCTCTTTTTTTTACTTTAAATTGAAAATCATTTTTGCATCCCAGTTATCTTAGAAATATAGAGTACATGCATTCAGTAAATTTACACAATTTTAAAAATATAAATTTTAGAAAATATTAATTTTTTTACAAAATATTACCTTTAAAAAAACCGTGACCTATAAATTACTGTGAAAGGTAATGTGGGTTGAAAGATTCTTGGTTTCCCCTTCAATTTCCCTTCGTATAATGGATAATACGAAATTCCTTTTACTTTTGTTTTGATGGAAAGGAAGGTTCTTACACATTCAGTATTTTCACAACTATTACCTGGTCAGTATCTATATTGGTTTTAATAAATGCCCCATTAAATGACGTGTAGTATCATTTCTGTCATGTCTCATTTTCAAGCAACTTAAATATTTTTACTATGATTTTTTCAAATGGCTTCTTACACATTTTCAACGCAATTCTTACAAACAACTGCAGCATTTAAAAGCAAAATCGTAAGGACAAAATATGGAAGGAGACACCTTTAAATTCACCCAGATTCTTAATTTCAAATAATTAAAAGCACAATGTTTTCATAAAATTTACAAACTTCACTCCAAAAATAGATAAACAAACTAACAGTTAAACTAGCAGTTTTCAGTTAATTGTGTATGATTAAATGAAAAATATAGAGGCTTTGCAACTGCCTCCCACGTTTGAAAGGCCAATATTTCTACTTTTACCTGCCAAAGTGGTCGTGACAAAGTAGCTGATTATTTTTTAAAAGTCATTTTGGCATACTTCTAATTCATCAAATAGCAAATATGTTACATCACTGGTTTGGAGATTTTAGAAATATCTTAAAATCTCAAAAGCAATCATCTGAAGATTTTTTTTCCAACTGACTTTTCTTAAAATAACTCTCACTCACTCTCAAAGTTTTTTGACTGAAAGTGATGCATATTTTAAGCACATTGTATTTATCAGTTAATACGCAGTTAGTACATCTGATTCAATATTACAATAATGATTCCGAACCCTATGTGCTTCATTTCTGTTTTATAAATCAATGTTTTTTGCAATCTATTTTGTCAACTTTTAAATTACATATATTCACTGAAATTTTTATTTCTTACTAATCTAAAAACATATATCAATTTTTATTCTCATATCTTTCTTGAAAATGCACGTGTACACATTCTGAAGGAAATTTCTACTACACTAATATAACGAAGGGTTAAATATATCCAATATTTTTGCAGAATATAAGGTATATACACACAATTTTAAACTAAGATTAGATCAGCTCAGTATTACTAAAATAGTTCACATTAAAAAACAGAGTAAAGTATAATTAGCGAACTTAAATAAAACCCATACTTTACTAATCAATTTTTTTATGTATGTTTAACAAAAACATGCAAAATATTTCATTGATTTTCTGATCACATTAAATATTTTCATAATATTCGAGATTTTTCAAAATTTCAGAAAATATTCAAACTTAATTCATTTAAACAAAAAAAAATCTCTGTTTTCGGTACAATTTTTTTATATTCATTTATCATACATTCATTTATAGTAATTTAAACTTTTGAGTTTTTAATAAAATGTATATAAGAGGTCAATAAGCTTGCAACTGTAATGTGTCGAACCAATATACCAATATGATTCAGTGTGCTACTTAGAAGGAGATACTTGAAACAATTCAATTCTCGCAGCAATACATTCAGAGTCAGATAATAGATGTTAAAATTACAGATTTAGAATTTTATTTTAATTAATTTGGCAACATTTAAAAATATTTATCAACAGTAAACGATGCCAAATATTTCTATTCCTTCAACAAAATTTTTAAAAAATTACTTTTGTATCTCTTAAACATATTTATTAAAATAAGGAATAAACAACATGAAATATAAGTATTACTTTCATAAAGTTAAATAAAAAATATTTCAATATATATGCGAATCGCAATATCAGTGGTATAATTTGTGACTTTCGATTTGTCATGACTCAGAGCATTCAGTTGTTAAACAATTTCTTTGCAATCTCAAAATAGTTTTAATTCGAGGAAAGACTTGTTCACATAGATTTGTAAAACTAAAAGCAGAAAGCAGAGTATAGGCAATTTTCATCAAGCAAAATTAAATCTATCTAGCAAAAATTCCGCATTCCAACATCCAAACATCCAATAACTTTCAGTTTATCATTACATGTATCTACTAGATTCTTTCACAACTTCTTAATTTGCGCTTTCCATGGTTTTGAATATGTTATTTCAATAAGCTCCATTTCATAATAATGAGATTCCATCTGTTCAGAAATTGAGAAATTTGTCATGAGGTGTTGTGTGCCTTATGAGGATTGTACAGCCTGCCACATTTGGTACGCGTGCCATAAGTTGGTGGAGCTTGGTATATCCTGTGATTACATAGTTTATATTATAGCTTAACACGGTATGTGAATCATTTGATTAATAATTAATTAGCAATACCAATTATAGAACTGGGCCGTGGGTACCCTAGTGGTTAGAGCATCGGACTCCGACCGAGGCCTGGTTCGTGCCCGATGCCACAAATACCACGGTAAACGATACGTGCTCTTAAATCAGTGGGTAAAGTCTTGTGGGGGTCGCAAAGAAACCGAGTGCAGGGGCTGGAAATATTCCCTCCCTTCAGTCATGCCAAAATTGTGGAGTGGAGATAAGTGGTTCCCATCTATCGTTAAAAGTCCAACCTTCTCACAGGCTCTGGCACTTTCATTTTCCCTTGGGAAACACAACAACAATTATAAACATTTTAGTCAAAGTAAAATTTCAGTTCCTTAAAATTTTTGTATACTTTTCTCTTTTAATTTTTAAATGTTATTTTTATACAAGTGATTAGGCAGAAAATGTACATTGTTTAAATTAATATTTTTACTTTAAAAAAATAATTACATAATTTGGAAAAGGTTCTATTCACGATTCGTACTAATCTTCTTGGGTAAATACTTTCATAGCGTTATATGACTATAAAACCGTTTTCTGCAAAGGAAACGTGATATATGTTATAACTATATAAAGTCAAGTGAAGTTAAAGTTACAGAGGTTGGTGATTGTTGTCATAATGAATCTACAGAGTTTAGAGAAGTAATAGTTGGAGTTACCGGGACTGAAGAGAAAGGATCCGATAGGTCAATTTAGGGCTGTTGGCATTGCTGAGGATCCAGAATTAACGGTAAGTATTGAATTTATTATTATAGATATTTAAATTAGCAATTAAACTGACTGCTCTCCTGGTTTAGGTGGAATTTAGATAGAGATGTGATAGTCATAATAAAAATGTTTATTGTTTAAAAATGTTTCTTTCTTTGGTGCATCCTCACACCTCCACATTTTACTTTCTCATTTATAAGAATTTGTTAAAGAAAAATATCAAGAAATCTAGTAATTAATTTTCCAGTTGTATACAACCTGCTACAACATTTTTCTTTTGGCGAATTTTTTTTAAAATAGCAGTAGTTGAGACAGGAAATTAATTAAGTTTATACTTACGTAATTACTAAAAAAAATTCTCGATGATGAAAAATAAAGATTTTTGTAGTTTTCTTCTTTTAATTTGTACCGATATAGGCAACATAAATAATGTGCCTCAGAGAGTACAAATCTTCATAAACGCGAATATCCTTCTTAGTATAAAAAATACAAGGAACCTATTACTGTAGCCTGAACTTAAGTCTATTTAAATTAGCTGGCTCAGTATCAAGAAAATCTAGAATGGTTGCAACAATGTACCGTAGTTTGTTTGTTTCGAATAAAATAATTGATTACATAGAACATTAATTTGGGTTTTTTGAAACCTTCCCTTAAATTTGATTTTTAAGTAATCATAAAAAAGATGAAGTAGTTTCATACAATTGGATAAGAGAGAAGTGAATATATTATACACCAAATTTGAGATACGTGCAAATGTGGACATTTGCTCCGTTTGAGGTTAGTCTTTTTTATGGTCTACTCTCTTTCATTTTGCATAACAATGAAAATGACTACTTTTAATGATAAATACATTTCATAAAGGTGCGTAACTGCAGGAAATTGTAATGTATTTAAATATTTTAACACAGCTATTTGGTTAGAACTTAACATTGCTTCTTTATCTTTCCAAACAAAATTATGAAAAACATGAATATGGTTTTGAAGAAGCAAATAACTTTTTTATATAAAAATATTTTAAATATAATTATTTGTTTCAAATACGATTTTTCAGATATACTATAGAACCAAATGCATCTTTAATGATGTACCGTTATTCATATATATTTTTTTCCTTTCTGCGCAATCTGTATTCAGGTATAAGAACATTTCCCTTTCTGTTAAATAAAGCTCGTGATATACACAAAGATATTTTAAAACGGTAAAACATGATTATGCTTAAAAATGAGAGATAATTATTGTTCCTTATTTAAAATAATTGCTATAGGAGATGACTGCACACCAGAGCCTGCAGTTCATGCACGATGGGGAGCAAACAAATTTTTCGATTGCAGTGCGTAACCACCTCTGTGCTACATATTCCGGGATGTGGATTGGATGAGATGGATCTGTTGCTTGGTTTCCATGTTCCTAGGACCTCAATCCCTTGGATTTATGCTTCTGGAGCTTCCTGTAACCTCTTGTATATGAGACACAGTTTGCTACAGTGGAGGATCTCACAGCACGGATCATCGTTGCTTAAGGGGTATCCAACTGGTTGCGACAACATTTTTTTTAAAAAAATGAAGATATGGGAATTTTTTTGTTATTTTTAGATTTTATACATTTTAAGAAAAATATGCTAAAATTAAGAAGAGAAAAAGAAATTATTATGACTAAAATGGGGAAAAAATGAGTAAAAATTTACAAAAAATAGCATAAAATAGCCCATTCTGTACTAAAGGTTTATAAACAAATTTTCAATTTTTTTAATTCTGATGTGTTGTTAGGTTATTTATTTTGGAAATGACCTTCAGGATAAGAGATATTTTAATTTTTACAAAAACCAGAGCCCTTTATCTCAGATTTTAAATGAAAGTGCTTAAAAAAAGTGATCATATTAACATAAGGGACTGTAAATTCTGTAATAAAACAGTGCATGCAAAATCTGAGACTTAAAACACTTATACTATTATACAAAACATACACAAAAATTTTCAGTTAATTATTTTCGAAACTTTTTGAGCAATTATTGTCCCCGTTTGAGAATTTTCAACAAAAAAAAACACATTTCGAGTAAAACGCGTTTTAAAGTATGACATATCCTGCTTAAAGTAATAGCATCTTCTTTTACTAAAACACTTGTAGTTTTTGTTCTAGAGAACGGGAAAAAAACCTTGGTATTTTTATAAAGCTAATATGATGGCCTATAAAATAAAATCATAAAAAGTTGTCATTTTTTGGCAAAATTCACAATTTTAGGGTAGTCGGATACCTTAAGCTGGCATCGCCAACACACCTGATTTGTTTGAACGCATCCTATAATACTTCGTTCGTCAGTGTCGGTTGTACTATGATCTACGCGGCTGCAACTTTGAACCATTCTAGGGACAATCACTCGTAGTTGAATTTTTGACGTCGATATGAGGATGAATTGTTCATATTGTAAGCATACTTTACAACTAATAAGTGTATTTCTTACCTCTTACTACCCTTTTTCATTTCACACGAAATTACACCTTCATTATTGTTTTTGCGAATTATACCAATTGAATTTGGTTTGCGACCAGGTGTTCTATTGTGATTTGTCATCCCCATTCTGCCTACTATCAACCCTCTGAATTTGTCGGTCGAATTCGGCAACACCTTGTGGATGAGACAAATGAAGTTTACCTTCAAAACACCCTACACTTTTTTTTTTCTGAAATTGTTAATTAGAAATTGTCAAATAGCATAGTATTTAATTAGAAAAACATAATTTCTTTATTATATTCTTATTTTTAACCTTAGTAAAACTTCATAGAACAGATAACAAAACTTTTAAACAGAAAAATAATTATATATATTATCATTTTATATATAATAAAAACGACTTAATTTTTTTTTTTGGAAAAATGTATTACTTGAAGGGCAGATTATGAAAAAGAGACTCTCAGAGAAATGTCAGTTGATAAGATTAGAAAAATATCCTTAAATTTGCATGCAATTAAAATAATAAAATGTGGTTTTGTATTTTCAATACACAAACATTTTCATAGTTATAATTTAACGACACCTATGCTCGTAATTTTTTCACCATATGCAAGAAATTATAAAATCAAAATAAATAAATGGAACTTCAAAAACATGAAATGTACAATAGCTGACAATTTATGATGTCAAGTGAATAGCAATAGTATACTATGTATAATATACAATGATATTATACATTACCCAAAGAGCATTCGAAAAATTCAGGTAGAGTTAAAGAAATAGAATATATAACATAATATAGCTCTAAAAATTTTTTTCCCTCTTCTTATATAAAACCTACAAAAGGACAACGCTTTTCTTATTTCTTCCTTCTGTTTCCTGATCTATATAACTCATAGAGACAAGTGGCAGATTATAGATATTGTGCTTTGATAAATGAATTTATCTGAGGTTCTGTCGGAATAGAAGTACCGTCTTATAGTTATGAATTGTGTGAATGCAAAGGTACTTCATCTTATTTTTATTCTGTAAGTCGAAAAGATACATTTTATTCCATGATGTATTCATAGAAGTAATGTCTCTTGGAAAAAGTTTCGAGTCTTTTTGTTACAAAAAAAGGGAAATTGTAAAATAATAATCAAAATTGTTTGTGAAAATACTTTTCTCAAATAAAGAAAGCATATTGTGGTCTTGAAGTATAGATTAGTGTGCCCTTTGGAATTGGAGATTTTTTTTTTTAGATTTCATTTTGAGATAACGATTTAATTCTAGCAGACTTTTCTCTTTGGTAACCCAAATACAGTGAAATGCGGATTTTCTACACATGCTTCTTTCTTGTTTTCTATACTTAATTGCTGCTCGTTATAAAAAATCGGCAAGGATTTTATTTTCTTTTTATTTAATGCAGACGATTAATTTTGTATAGAATAAACATTTCCTGATTCTTGCGGAAAAACGTTATGAAAATTTCTGCTTTGCTATTCATTGCGAATTTATTTCTCATTCTTTTTATTTTTCTTTGAGTTTTGTCTTTAATTGTTTTTCCTGTACAGTACAATTTAAATGTATAATTTACATTCATTTTCTAAAATGATTTTTGGAGAGCAAGGGAAAAATACTTGTAAGATTCAATGTTGGACTTCTACATTCTTTATTTGAATTTCTATCGAATGTTCAGTTTGTGAAAATGGCAAGCCTTTTATTCAGAAGAATTTGACTGATAAATTTTCTCGGAAATACCACAAGGGGCTAGTGAGTAATATCAGTTGAAGAAAGTAAGTTAGGTGTGTGAGCCCAGATTTAAGTAAGAATAAATATGTAGATTTTGATATACAATTGGGATTTTATTTCTTTTAAGATAATTGACTCGGAGCTTCTTAAAAACGCAACTCTAATGTTTTATCTCTTCGTACGAGATTCAATTATATTCAAAATTTCCGATTTTTTATTGGAAAAGAAGCAGAAAATCCTTAACTTAATTAGCAGTATTGGATCATTTTCGGTGATCTGAAAGGAATTTATCATTGATAGTTGGAACATCCTGATAGTTTAGACCAGGAGTTAATAACATTTTTTTCCCGAGGGGTATACGTATGATAACTATTTCCCGGGGGCCGCAACATGGGGGAGATGCTATAAGAAGGACATCTCAAATGTGGAAAATTGATTAAAATATTATAACTTACATTTTTGGATTTTATTTTAAAGCTATATTAAACTCTCTATGGAAACTCAACACTCAAAAACTATGTTTTGTGCATTTTTTACCCAGTTATAATGGAATCTCTCTAATTTCCTTTCATCAGTGGTCCCAAGTAACTTATTTGCATTCTACTGTGATAAAAACAAAGCTGAAATCTACTTTGACAGTTAGACTCTTTCTTTTGATAAAGCCTCACTTATTTTTATTTCAGATATTAATTTATCAAGTAAAGCATGGTAGAAAAGAGGTTTTACTGAATTCTAGACTGATATCAGTATTATTTATTTAAAATTGTTTCAGACTGCTTGTAAATTTTAGTTTCAAATTTATTCAAATACTTTTTTATTTTACTAAAAAATATTGGTACAACTAACTGAATTAATCAAAGAGTACATCGGAAGCATTTAAGAAAAAATAAGTATTTCTGTATAAAATCATATGTTTATCTTTGACTATTTCATAAGTTTATCAAATATATAATGTAACAAATTTCATAAGATGCCTTTGTTACCTTTGTATTTTGTTGCATAACCACCGAAAAATAATTTGTTGCTGTTGCAAAGATTTTTTTTTTAAAGAAAATCAATTTATATCTCGTCTTTAAAGAGATCCTCAGGAAAAAGAGCTTATTGAAAGATTTGTGCTTAGTGGTATATTGACGAGTAAAATTATATTTTTTAAGCTTAACAATTTCACGTCAAGAACGAGTTGATGATCCATGTTTGTTTCCCCCTACGAAATAGCCAAGATCCCAATCGTCTTAAAGCAAGTTTTATTCATTGGATATTTTTCGTTTGGAGAAGACATGAGGGTTAATAAAAAAAATTAGTTCCACCCATAAAATTATCACTACTACACTGCTATTTGTTATCACTAATCGTTAGAGTTACAAAAGAAAAAAAGATTTATCTCGCAGTTCGTACCAGTACAAACATCAGTAGCAAAATTAATATAGATGATTGCTTGATTGATAAAATTTCTTATTAATGTTCTTAAATAATTGAATTTGTTAGAGCAACGGTCCATGGCCGGGCCACTCAAAAAGTTCTGGTGGGCCACATGCGACCCACAGGTTGTGTAACGCTGGTTATGATTTGTTTGAAGAATCTAAAATGTTCTTATTGAAAAAAAATCATCAAACATTTTGTATTTTAACACAACGAATTTTTAGAGAATATTTTAATATAAAATTACTTAATATATTTTAATTTGGATTTTTTATTAAATTGCATCTTTTATATATATGCGAGTACACACAATTATGTATTTTTATCTTTATTCATTACAACAATATACTTTTATTATTCCAGCTCAACAATGATCAAGAATAATATCACTAAATAATTTGATAACAAACTAAAAAGGAAACAATGGATATTAGTTTGTTTAGCTCATTTTAAAGTTATCTATTGCGAACTCTGCGTCTTTTTGAGTTTTGGGCGAATTTTCTACGCATTATTATTGCAATTATTACCTCTGTGGTGATCTTTTCAACCATGGTGGTTCTTTGTATTCTGGAAACAAGTCTTTTCTCGTTTTTCAGCGTCATCGTAGATTAAATTCAAGTTGATCTTATTTCTTTCTTGGAAATATTGGGCTGTTTTTTTATAAAGAATTTGACTGGGATTTATTTCGAAAGCACAACACAGGACCAAAAATGTAAAGGTACTGCAGAACGAGGTGATGACAAATTTGAAAAGTTCCTGTAGTACATTCTCAGAGGGCCGGCTGGGTGGCGCAGTTGGTTTGTCTCTGGCCTTCTACACCTAAGGTTGCTTATCAACCCCGTCCCCAGTCGATGGATTTTCATGTTGCAGAAAATTGACATCGTCCACGTCGTATGGTTATGCGGCATGTAAAAAATCCCTTTAGTGTCCGTTTGGATTGGATTCTCTAGGCAAAATTAAATTCCTAAGTACAAATTTCACATCGGCAGAGCTCAGGAGCCTACGTCTGGGGAAGAAACTGGGCGTCAAAATTAATTACAGCAGTTAGTATCGCCTACATGGTGCCGCACTAAAAAGTGATACCAGCTTCTAAGGAACGTACTAGATCTGCAAAGGTAGAAATAATCCGTCACCCCATTAGAGAAAAAACATTTTCTGATGATCTATAAGATGTGCGAGGGACTCGGTCGTCAAGCTCAACTTGCTGCTGAACAAGACAGGAAACTATGGGTCCTGAAAAAGAAACTTAGCCCCATTCCAAAAGGACAGTCCAAAACGATACTGATATTTTGTAACGCACTTAGTCGGGATGCAGAACTTGCACACTCAACAGGAAGAGAACATCTGCAAAAATATCAATCAAAGCGTGTGAAGCCTCTTCTGGTAGTTCACTCCATCAAAATTTTTTAGATTTGTGAAGCCCTAGGACTTGACGTAAAACAGAATGCCGAGATGTAGTCTTGCTCTTTTTCGGAACCTTAAATGAAAATATAAACAAGAGAAAGTATAATCAGTTTGAAACACAAAATAATAAAGCGAATTAAAATTTTTGAGTTTCAGTTTGAATTCCAATAAAATTTTTCAGTTGATGAGAAAATGAATTACAATTTATCTATTATTATAAAATAACTGGTTTACACAATTCTGTTCTATTTAAAGAATTTGTTATAAAAAAAGAGCACAAAACTGATTTTTAAATATAAATTTCGATATAAAATTAAAATACCTAACTGAAATAAAAAAATTATCATAACACATGAAGCATTTCAAAAATATGAAATCTACGAGGAGGTTTAACTATTTTAGAAGTAAAGATATTAAATTTCTGAAATTAACAGAGAAAGAAGAAATTTATCATAAAATTCTACATATTTTTAACTAAAATTGACATTGGTATAATAGTGTTCAATGTCAATATAACAAAATTCGTTCGTTTTTAAAAAAGTAATTTATAAAAATAAAATATTCTTAGGGAATTATCTTCCTCTGCATACAAAACTATAAAAGTTTTGTGTTGCCTGTGATATTTTACAGGGCGTTTAAGACTCCACATGCTGTATGTAAGTTACGAAAATGCCTACCAAAAACTTTCTCACAGTTTTATGCTCTGAGATGGTCTTTTTTCGACATTTATAATAAATTGTATTTTGGAAATATCTCTCTATATTTAAGGGTGGAGGAGATAAGATAAAGGCTATAAGATGAAAGACATTTAAAATTTGGAAAATCGATCAAAATAATAAAACACTTTTATTTTAAAACTATATCATTAACTATTTTATTTTAAAACTGTACATTAAACTCTATCAAATTTAACTCACAAAAAATCGGATTTATGCTGTTTTTACCCAGTTTGGGGGTAATTTCGATTTTCTTTTATCAATGATCCCAAGCCTCTTGTTTTACTGTCATAAAAACAAATCTGCTAAGTGCTTTGAAAATTTGAATTTAATACACTTAGTACTTATTGTTTCAAAATTTTCCTAATTTTAATTTGAATTTTTATATATATTGTATGAGAATTTATAGACTAAATTTTCATTGTACACTAATTTCAAATTTTTTTTTTAATAAAATTGTGTTTTTTTACTTTATAAATATGTATTATGTTGTTTTATTATTGCTTTTTATAAGGCTTTTGGGGGAAATAATAAGAGAATTTTCATCTTAGGGATTTTTTTAAAATTGTGGAACATATCTCCAAATTTATCATATTTCGCATGTACTTTTTACACGGTTTTCTAAGGGAAGTATCTACCGTGTAAAACAAGAGTTAGGCGTATCTTTGAACATCATGAAGGTGAATGTTTAAAGCCCTTTTTTGTTATAGCCATAATCCGACTATTGTAACCTTGAATCATTTTTATTTCTTTTGTGTTATGTTATTGAATAATAAATAATTCTTTTCCCTTTTATATTTTGACTCAGGTAATAATAGGCTCAATTCACATAACGGTCACGTGATAAAGGTAATCACGTGTTCAAGATTTAATCCAAAACTAACATTAAACTAACTATTTGTAAAATTTAGGTAAAAGTTCAAATTTCATAATTGGCTAAAAATGCTCAAATATAATGAAAAAAAGAATAAACAAAAGGATTTTAAAATGAAAAAAATTCTTATTTTATTCCTGTACTTTTAAATTCAGCATATTTTACTTACTAATGTTGACAATAATGATTCTAAAATGATTTTAATAATGATTTAAAATGAATTTAATAATGATTGAAAAATATGTGCTTTTTAAAAGAAAGTTTTGACCAAGAGCAAAAGTTGGGAACAACGAAACGTATAAGTTGCTTAAGAAATTGGTGATCCAAAACTACCCAAGCAGTTAACGAGAATCTGGATCAACTCATTGTATCATGTTTAATGAAGCAACTTTTATATTTAAACTTAAACTCTACTCATTCTACATCCCCTGTACCTAAACCTGACGGTTGTGGTAGCTGCTAATAATAATAATTTGAAGAGATTTTTTGGTATAATAAACGAGGTTTTTGTTTTTATTATATAATTTTTCAAACTTTCGTCGTAGATTCAACCAAAATTAACGATAAAGCTGTATACATGATTGCAAAGATCCAAAATTTTGGCCTGAATTTTAAATCATTTTAGCAAATATGTAATCTTAGTTAGTTTGGTAGTAAGAAATTTCTATTTGCTTAATTAAATAAAAATACTTTTGTGATCTACTTTTAAAATATTTTGTAAAATTTATAGTGTTTCACAACCATTTTTAAAAACGCAATTAATTGTTTTAAAAATTATATAGGTATTTTATTAAAATGCAAATTTTGATGTAGTGTTAATGTACAGTTTGAAGTAGCGTTCCCTTTGACCCACGCGTCTTTGTAGACGAGAGGTAGGAGTGAGCCCACTCCTGTCAATCGGCTGGTGATAAGTCTCTTCGGTGTGCCGGGAGAGACATTTCTGTAGGGTTAATGCTACAAGTAAGGATGTCAGGTTTACCTGCTGGATCCTCACCCTGATATTGTTTTACTATATCCTGGATGCACTCTGGTAAGCACCGTGCCTTGTTTTTGCCAGATGGCCGTCACACTGTCTCCCTTGTTGGACTCCGTGGTGGGTAGAGGCACGCCAGGATGAATATCATTTTTCTTCTTAAGGATTCAAATATGCTGTGCCCGAGTAAAGGCCTCGTTTTACACAAAACTAATGTTAATGAAATAGGTGATAATTCTAAATATTTAATAATTTCTTTGATAAACGATGGCATGTCTAAAAAAATCGCCATTTGCTGTTCCTAAAGCACTAACTGAAATAGGTGGCGAACCTAAATCTATAAAACGCTTAAAGTCAAGTGACTTACTAATTGAAACTAGCTCTGTTCTACAAACAAAATTTTGTTTACTAGCCAAATATTTTTTTCTCGATTCTCCGGTAACAATAAGTCCTCACAAATCGTTAAACTTACGTAGAGGCTTAATTTTAGAACCTGATCTCTTGACCACTTCTGAAGCAGAAATTCTCAATGGTGTGTGATTCAGGTTAGAAGAATGACAATAAAAAAGATACTTCAGTTATCCCAACAAAATACTTTATTTTAACTTTTAATAGACCTAAACCACCCACAACAGTTAATGCCAGTCAACCTAAAGTGTAAGATTCGCTCATGCATTCGAAATCCTCTGTGATGCTTCAAGTGTAAGAGGTTCGGAAAATCACAAACTTCCTACCACTGACTAATTGCTCTAGATATGTATTTGTTGGGCATTCTTACGCGGATAGTTGCTTAGAGCCAAAATGTGCTAATTTATTACGGGCTCATCCATCTAATTCTAATATATGCTCCAAATGGACAATAGAAATACAAATCCAAGAAATTAATAAAAATATCTCCTATTTCGAAATTCAATTTAATAAACCAACAGCTGTGTGTGTGTGTATCCACAACTACCCAAACAGGTCCAATTATACCAAATATAATCTGCCCGCCTTTGGAATGCATGAAACTCTTATTTTCTGTAAATCAGATGCCAAGTACCTCATCTTCAATGTCTGCCGTGTCCACATCATCCACTCAAGCCCATCTACTTTCTTCCACATCTTCAGTAATATTAACCATACAAAATGAATTTCAGTTACCTAAGCTCTTTCTACTACTAATACACCTG